>BCGQ01000003.1:1097923-1306911 GCA_001599355.1 Nakazawaea peltata
CCTCTTCTCCCCCTCTTCTGCCCCAAGAAAAATTTTTCATCTCTTCCACCTCCCCTTCCTTAACCTTACTAACCGGCCTAGTCCCCTTTTTTCTCTCCTCTCTGCGCGCGCAGTGACCGACATAGTGCGGGCGGTCTAGTCCTTCATTACAAAGGGAAATCTTGCCTTGGAGAATAAAATTAGTCAACAAGTTGTATAGACAACCGATCCGGATGGATACTTAAATATCGATATATTTATTGGTATTAGACTGATTTTCGCACGTAGTGTGCTCTATCTACTTGATTTTAAACGATGGTCCTCATAAATGGTGTCAAATACGCCTGTGAAAGGTGTATACGTGGTCACCGAGTCACCACTTGCACCCACACCGACCAACCGTTGATGATGATTAAGCCCAAGGGCCGTCCATCTACTGTTTGTGATCATTGTAAGTTAGCCAGGAAGACCAAAAACCAGCATCAAAAGTGTATTTGCTCTGCCAAACGTTTGCCGGGACAGCCGCATGAGCTGGGTTGCTCTTGTAAAGATGATGATTCTTGTCAATGTCAGACAGGTGCCACCCAAGCTCGTCGTTCTACTTCAAAGGACTCACTGAGCTCTATCTCTGCTTTGAAGAAACTGAACAGTATCAAAAAGAAACAGGTCCTGAACCAACCACTACCAGTACAACCCAACTCAGGACTCCCTAAAGATTTCACAACCGGCAAGGCTGGCAACTATATGGACATAAATCGTATTGGAATGGATTATCTTCAAGATTTCAAACCTTCTGGTGCTGTTTCATCAAGATTAGGAGAAGTTACTGTGCCCCTCGATGAGTACGTTCAACCTTTCCAACAGATGACTAATAATTTGAATAATCTTCTCCATACAAGAACCGGCAACGGAACGACACTGAATGTTGCTTCCTCAACTACAATAAAACTGGAGAATAGAAGTTCTACTAATAATACAGACTCCTTGGTGGATCCAGGGGATATCAAGACCGAAGATTTCTTCTCAGATTTACCCGTGCCCTTCGCTGATGGTAATCTTGGAAATATAATGAGTACTAATTCTGGAAGTGGATTGTTGGATTTATTCGAAGACAATAGAACTACTGCGTCACCAACATCTATAAAATCACCCGATGGACTTATACCCAGTGCTGGTTCTGCTGCTAATGGTAACTTCAATACTCAGTTGAACGGAAATGATGGAATGTTCCCATTATTCCAAGTAGCGGGATCTCTGGCATCATCAATCCTGTCGTCTCTGCTGTCGATTTCATCAGTTTCATCTTTCGAGAGCTTACCAAACGACTCTCCTAACGGTCAACTGCTGCTGTCACCTCTGGGGGCCAATGGTGTTCACCATCCACACCCTCATCTCCATCATCAATATCAACAATTACCACCTCATCATACTTCCCATCATCCGCCTTCTCATCATGGTCACCACAGTCATCATGGCCACCATCATCATCACCATGGACTTCATAATACTTTCTCTCCATACACAATACCTACTCTGCTGCCCAATAGAAGTGAAAGTTTCCTCAGTATTGCGTCTTCGTCTACTGCATCGGAGTTTGGAGGAAGTGTAAGCAGTAGTAGAATGAGTGTCAACGGCAGCTTGTCGAATCATAGACCTCCAATTGGGTTGAACTACAGTAATCATAATCAAAGTAACGATTCTTTAGTGAGTCTTCAACAACAGCAAACATTAACCAATTCTTTGGCTAAGAATATGACGAATGATACACACAAGAATTGGGAAGAAGACAATGATAGTCCGAGTCAAAGTTTGAGTCAAAGTCTGAGCCAAAGTCAAGAACCACCTGCTCAAGATCAAGCTCTTCCAATCCAAACTGAAGATCTGTTTGCCCAATTACGTAACCAACAACCTGCTGAAGATGCTGTTGTTTTCACTCCAGATGAACTCAAAGACCTCGATCTTTTCAGCGGAACCACCATCGATATGTTCTTAGATAGTAATTTTACTAATGACGATGTCACAGGGTTAAAATAGCTTTGCCCTTCACTTTACTTCTACGGTGCCTGATTAATTAATTATAATACAAGCTTTTAATTTATTTTGATACATATGCTATAGTCGTCTTTTTTAAAGTGTTTCTTTTGTGTCGGAGGTTACAGCCGCTTCACTTTGTGATGTGCTTCCTTCTGAGTATTCTTCATCATCATTTTCGTCACTCAACCCTTCCTCACCAGAGGCCACATTAGATGAGGCTTCACCTTTCTCGCCTTTTTCTAACAGTTCTCTTCTTTTCTTGCTCTCACCGAACCTTCCATTCAAATTTGAGTGACGTAACTCATGTTTGAATCTCTTTAAAATGCTATTCCATCTATACCTCACACTCTGAGAATTTCTCTTACCCAACTGCTCCAGATACTTGTTGAAGTCCTGGAGTGGTAAAGTCAGAAGAATCAAATCGAGTAACTTGATATCATCTTCGGCAGTCCATGTGGAGTTATGAGATCTCTTTCTTTTCTTCAAGTTTCTTTTATTAATTAATGGTGGCAGCATCACGACTTCGATTGGGTGATATGGCAGCAGATGCAGAGGACGAGCAGGATGACCAGGGATCGGGGCAGCTCCTGGAGGAGGGGCCTGTGTATAATATGGTTGAGGGACATGCTGATAGTAATATTCTTGTGGTGGAGGCAGAGTTCTTGCCGGTTGTGCTGCTGGGGCATAATAGTATGCTACTGGTGGCAGCTGGGTGACAGGTATTTGATGCAGAGATGGATGCAGAGGTTGATGCAGAGGTTGATGTTGAGGACTGACCATTACTGGAACCAGTACTGAAGGTACCAGCGAGTAAACAGCTGGAGGTGGTGGGCTTCTATGTATACTTGCTGTACTTGGACCCAGGTTGGGACTTGCGCTACCAACCAGGGGAGGCGACACCTCTTGAGGTGGTGACCCACTTTTGTTCAACAACAGATTTAAGTTTATCTTTGACTTATTGGGACTCGACATCTCGTGAATATTAAACCAAAAAGTCAATAGATATATTGGAATGATCAAGAAAGGCTCAGAAAATAATCAAGAATAAGAGGGGATCATCTTTATATACTCGAGATGAGTTTAAAATGTTTTCTTTGTGTTAATAATGCAGAGTGAAATGCAACTTGAAATTTTTGAAGGTTTCAAGCAGCATGAAATTTTCCCTTATTTTATCCCTTTATTCAACGCCTACATACACAATAACCACTATAAGTTTGAATCGCTTGAGGTAAAGAAGATTCGAAATAATTATTGTGCATGTTCACTTACATTGAATATGCTCGATTCTTGTTTCTTTTTTTTGTTTCTCAGCATGTGTTAGTTTTTTTTGATTTCTTTTTTCATGCATCAGCTTATTTCACTGCTAACTCCCGTTAACTTCTAAAATAAAACCCTTGAGAGAGACGAGGCACTACCAAGCGAAAATAACAAGATTACTAGGCGCAGAACTTTGCATTAGAAAGAGGTGGTGGGCGTGAAGAAAGCACTAGTCTACTAATTAATTATATGGCGGCATTTCTCCCATGCTAGACGTTTCCTTATTGGTACATCGATTAAGGTTTTATCTCGATGTAACAACACATTAAATTCATTACGCACAGAATTTGTATTCTCCTCTTGCGCCACTTTCTGGGGCTGACAAGTCTGTAAAGTGTGTTAAACATAATAACAACTTGTAACAGGACTTAAGGAATTTTAAGTGAACGCAGAGAAAAAAAGACGAGAGGAAAAAAAAGAAAAGAAAAGAGGTTTTCTGTTGTCAAAAGGAGTACTGAGCTTGTCATCTCAGGATCTGTAGAAGCCGCTCGAGCTCTAAAATTTAATGGAATCCCTACATAGAAAGATTAATAACAAGGCATTCGATCTACCAATAAATGCAAGAAGAACTAACCTATTTCATATGATTCGTATGTTGGTGACCATTTGTAGGACCGATATTAATATAATCTCGCCTCAAGTCTGTAATAATAATCACACAGGATGAGCTCTTTTAGATACGCTCAAGTTTTCAGCTTACATCAAAATAAGGTGAAATGCTGCAATAAGGTTTTTACCTTTACTTATCCGAAATAATTGGTATTACTCAGAGTTCTGAAAACTGCCAGTTGATGGACTTACCAAAAGAGACAGGTTATGTCCAGTGAAGGGATTTAAATGTACGTTGTGATAAATCTGAAACTCAACTTTTTTTCGTGAAATGTCTCAGATCCTTTGTGAAGATTCTAAATTTAGACAATAAAAATCTGTTTGTGCTACGACTTAGCATAACCTCAACCAGAGGACCTTTAGCTATAGTGGATACGTCAGAATGGATCACCTTGTAAAATATACGATGCGGTATTTTAGTGTGTGCACTCAAAAGCTGTATAGATGAAATATGCTGCCCTGCGGATCTGTCCCTATTCGAATGAGGTAACCGGATTTTGTCTGCTTTTGATTTAAGTTCCATATTGTCCCAATTTCCGTCGCAAACTCGAGTGCGCTTCTTTCATACGAGATATTCCGATTCGTGCAACTTCTGTTTTTGTATCTTGTTCCTCTGCGCACGATCTCCGTTGATTGTTTTAATTTTCGCTTGTTTGAACGCAAACTTGCGGTTTTGTTTTTTTTTTGTTTGTGTCATTCTGCGTATCGAGGTCAGCTTACTTGGAAAGCCGCAAGGGAATGAGAGATAGGAGAGGGGGAGGGGATAGATCTTAGGTTGTGGGGTAAATGATGGTGAAAAAATTCCAAAAACCAGTCAAGATATCCCTTAAGGATCACATTCTCTTCGTTATATTCCTCTCACCCCAACTGTGCCCCCTGCCTTAACCCCGCCTTACTTCTGTACCGCTCCAGCCCGCTTCTCCCAACGTACACGACCTTTCCACAAAGAAAAGCCGCCTGCTTGCTTACCCCAGGAAAAAGCTCGCAGCAGCAGCAACACTCACCGAGCCAAAGAATGCCTGTTTGTCTGAGCAGCAGAAAGGTCATTCAATTATTTTATTCGATGAACCGGGGTGATAAATTAAGGGGAAATTCATCAAACTCTTGTATAGCATAATTGCATCGACTAGAATAAGCATTACACTACACTATGACTAGGGACATCAAATCTCACTTATTATTTGAAGTTCTGACCGAGGTGCTGAACAGGGTGGGTGGAATTTATTCCGTCTTGAAATCCAAACTGCCAATCACCGTCGCTGAATATAAGGACCGGTATCTGTTGATTGGGCCATTGTCGGCCAATCCGGTCGAGGTGGAGGAGTTGCCCATCAGAGACCCTTATATGCTGCAGGCATTGGACTCGATGCTGGAGAGGGGTATTCGTTTCGTTTATGGGCGTTGGCTTATTGAAGGACTGCCAAGGGTCATTTTATTCGACTTGAATTCGGCTTCGTACCTCTTAAATGAGTGGAAACTGGATTTATGGAATGTTCTGGGTATCCCTGCTCCTGACCATGACCATGAGACCAACAATGCCATCTTGTTAGGTTATTTACTGGCTTGGTTCCTCGGGGAATACACTCATCGCAACCAAAAGAAACTGGTCATCGTTCACCTGCATGAATGGTTAGCTGGTGTCGTCTTGCCGTTATGTAGAAAACGTAAGATTGATGTAGCTACTGTTTTCACCACTCACCTGACCATTTTGGGAAGATATTTATGTGCTGGAAGTGAAGATTTCTATAACAATTTGGACAAATATGACGTTGATAGAGAACTGGGTAAAAGAGGAATTTATCATCGTTACTGTATTGAACGTGCTCTGCTGCACTCTCTGGATGTCTTCACTACTGTTTCGGATATCACTCTGTACGAAAGTGAATTCCTCTTGAAAAGAAAACCAGATGGGGTAGTTCCTAATGGTTTGAATGTGGTTAAATTCCAGCTGGTTCATGAGTTCCAGAATTTGCATCTGGAGAAGAAAGAGAAGATCAATGAGTTTATTCGTGGTCATTTCTATGGAAAATTGGACTTCAAATTATCTAATACGTTGTATTTCTTCATTGCTGGAAGATATGAGTACCGTAATAAAGGTGCTGATATGTTTATTGAGCTGTTACTGAGATTGAACCATCGTTTGCAACTGACTAACTCTAAAATGACCGTGGTTCTGTTCATCATTATGCCTCTGCTGACTTCAAACTATACCGTAGACACTTTACGTGGTCAGCTGGTTATCAAACAATTGGAGACCACAATCAAAGATGTTCAACTGTTGATGGGGAAGAGATTATTTGAGTATTGCCAGTCTCCTGAACATCTGGCTACAACTAATCTTCCAGAAATTGATGATTTGTTGAAACCAAGTGACAGAGTCATTCTTAAAAGACGTATGTTCCTGTTGAAAAGAGACTCTCTTCCTCCAATTGTCACTCATAATATGAGTGATGATCTGAATGACCCAATTTTGAACCAAATTAGATCTGTTCAATTGTTCAACAGACCTCATGATCGTGTTAAGATCATCTTCCACCCAGAATTCTTGAATTCCAATAACCCAGTCTTGGGATTGGATTATGATGAGTTTGTCAGAGGTTGTCATTGTGGTGTATTCCCATCGTATTATGAACCATGGGGATACACCCCTCTGGAATGTACTGTAATGGGAGTCCCATCTATTACTACAAACTTATCAGGATTCGGTTGTTACATGGAAGATTTGATCGAGAATCCGCTGGACTACGGTATTTATATTGTAGATCGTAGAATGAAAAGTGTAGACGAAAGTATCGAACAATTGACCCAACAAATGTTCGAGTTCACTTTAAAGAGCAGAAGACAGCGTATCAATCAACGTAATCGTGTTGAAAGATTAAGTGATTTATTGGACTGGAAGAGAATGGGCTTAGAATACGTTAAACTGCGTACTTTACTGTTACGTAGACTGTATCCTGATGAATTCAAATCTGACACCAAGTTAGCACTGCAACTGGCTCTGTTGGATCAAAATTCTAAACAGAAAATCTCCAGGCCTTTATCTCTGCCTGGATCTCCACGTGACCGTAGCGCATCTGAACAACCAGCTGGAGCTATGACTCCAGGTGATTTGGGTACTTTACAAGAATCGAGTGAAGGAGGTTATTTCGATTGGAAATTACCAAGTGCTGCTCAAGACGATGGTGAAGAATTCGAGGAGGATGAAGATGATGAAAGAGATGTCACTTTGAGGGGTTTGAGTAGTGCTCCTTCAATCCACAGTGACTCTGATTAAGCGAAAAAAGCGAAAAAAGGTAAACGAAGCTGCAAAAAAAATCTCAAAATTTCCTTACTATGTATCCCCTTTATTTTAGAATCCAAATAATTGGTTGAAAAATTTATGTAAGTTTAGTAGGATTATCATACGTTATAGCAAATAGAGAGCCAACTTTACTTCGGGCCAAGTTAAATTTGAAGTTTTTTTCGTCTAAATTCACCTGATACTTTCTATATGTAATTTATATATGCAAAACAATTACTTTTCAAAACTTACTTTTAGGGGTCATGACTTGCAGAGGGTGGGAAAGAAGTAATATTGGGCGCACGGTTTCTATAAAGAGCTTTCTAGAGATCAGGCTGTGCATATAGAAGCCGGAAAAGTGGTTGCTTAGATTTGTTTCGGGATTCTTCCCTCTATCGCAACGTAAACTTCACCGAGACTTATTATTGTGGATCCCGGGGCTTTTAACACAGCAAAATATGAATAAAATCACAGAAATAGTTTCACTGCAGAAAGGAAAAATTATGCAAGTGTACTGGAGGGTTTTACATTCAGTTAACGTGTTTACGCTATGCGCAAGAACTATAAGTTTCTGGAAGTGAAAAATAGCATTGCATACAAAAATGTTATTAGGCTCCTATTAACAAAAGAGGAAAGCGCCTCCAAAGCAAGATTGCGATGAGATTGTTTCCCCTCTTTGGGATTGCTAGCCTATATTGGAGAAGAAACGGGGAACGGTTAAAAAACCAGATTTATAATTATCCGAATCGAGCAATAACTTGGGCTGCACTTTGTCCAACTATGCATTACCCGGGGACTCTCCACTCTGTGATCCCTCCCGCACCCCCGCTCTTACAGTGGCTCGAGCAGAAAAAGACAAGAGTTTTTTTCCTTTACTATGATGACTCAGCATTTTGTGAGGAGACAAAGGGTGGCTAGTTAAGTTGCCCACACCGTCTTTTCAGGCTCCTAACCACGCTCCCATCTTCTTGACCCGACTCTTCTCCACATTTATCTCTCACCTAACCTCACCTCTCCACATATATCCTATCTCTGGCCCCCCTCCTCTACCATCCCCTCCCCTCTTCTACCCCTCCAATCCTTCTATCTCCTCCTTCGTTTTCGCTGCGCGTTACTGAGGGGCACCGGAGCTTTGTGTGTCATCACCAGATTGCTCAAAAGGAAAAGAAAAAAAAATTTTGCAGACCAGATAGAGCGATGCATTGATCAAATAGACAGGGATAGATTAATTAATTAATTAACAGATTGCTAATTTTTATTGATAAAATATCAAGTCGGAAACATTAGCTTAGGATTCGACATCAACAGTCGACCTCATATACGTCTATTTATACCCACCGCCCTAGGATATTTATACCATACTACCCTTTGCTCATCACTCAACTGATCTTCCAAAGGTAAAGACAAGAATATCCCTGTGCTTCATATATTTATTGACTATTTATTATGTTAAGTGGGGATTCCATGTTATCGCCGGCTTCCAAACCGGCACCGTTGATGAACACAAGGGTCTCCTTCAGTGAGACGCCTCCTAACATTTATAAATACCATGAGAACCTGATAATATCAAGCGAGGAAGACCTCGCCACCACAGCCGACGACACACTTAATGACTCTAATGAACCACATGACCAATACACTAATAATGACTCTCAGGAACTGATACATTTCAAGACACCGGACTACGTTCATCCTCATCCTCAACACTGTGATGAGCAACAACTGCTGGCGCTCCCTCAGTTTAATAGCCGCCCTTTGAATGACACACCCGTAGTTTCAACTGTCAGCTCCCCACTGCAAGATCCCTCTTCTCCGCCACTCAGTGATGAAGAAGAGCTTTCTAATTCTTCTGACGAAGACAAGAACCTCAATATCGCCAAGCAAAACAAGGAAAAGAATAAAGACATACCATTACTCAATCTTAATGGGGCGAAAATCGAGCCTGCTGACGCGGCTGCTTCTATTCTGATGAGATCATCTAAGAAAAAAGGTCATTTGGAGCAACATCTGCTGCTGAGGGCTCTGCATTTGCATCCTCTGCATCATCCTGTTGCTACCATTCTTGATATTCCAGGTCAAACCAGATCCAAAGCTAGTCCCGATGGTCAAATTCTGAAGTCTGAAGTGGGTTCCAAGTTGGTTATCGTCATGGTTGGTTTACCTCTGAGAGGAAAATCGTATATCACCAACAAATTAACAAGGTATTTGAACTGGTTACAACACGGAACTCAAGTATTCAATGTAGGAAACACAAGAAGACGTGTTAACTCAGAGTTGGGTCCAGAAAAGAACCCTCTTCCTGACTCTCCATTACATCAAGACAGTGGTAACCCTTCACCTGATTCTTCTTCTATGGCTGTGACAAGTACTATGCACAAGCTGAGTTTCTTCAGCCCTGACAACAAGTTGACTACACTGTTACGTGAGAAATGGGCTATGGATACTTTGGATGAGTTGCTTAATAACGTTATTGATGGAGATTTGAGTGTAGGTATCTTTGATCTGACTAATTCCACCAAACTGAGAAGAGCCAAGTTATTAAAACGTATCCTTGAACGGTCCAATGGTGAACTTAAGGTACTTTTCTTGGAGAGTATCTGTTCAGATCCACTGATTATTGACCAAAATGTTCGTTTGAAGTTGTCAGGTCCTGATTATAAAGATATCGACCCAGCAATTGCTTTGGAAGATTTCCATGGTCGTTTAAGAAACTACGAAAAACTGTATGAAACTATTGGGGATGACGAGGAGAAAATCAAAGATTTCAGCTACATTAAAATGATCGATGTCGGTAAGAAAGTGGTTAGTTTCAATGTTCAAGGTTATTTACTGGCTCAAACTGTGTACTTTTTGTTGAACTTCAACTTGCTGGAGAGACAGATTTGGATTACAAGACATGGTGAAAGTCATGATAATGTGTTGGGTAGAATTGGAGGTGATCTGCCATTGACTGAACGTGGTATTAGATACTCGAAACTGTTACTGAGATTCATGCAATTCAAGAAACGTGAATTCCGTGAGCAACAACTTCATAGATATGAAGAGAATTGTAAACAAAAGGAAGCTGATAAAGAAGCCACAACAGGTCCAAGTTGTCCTCCTGAAGAACCATTGTTCACAGTTTGGACTTCTATGCTTCAAAGAGCAGTACAAACTCTGCAATATTTCTCTGAAGAAGAATTTTTCGTAAAAGAAATGAGAATGTTGAATGAGTTAGGTGCCGGTAAATGTGACGGAATGACTTACCCAGAAATACAACAAAAGTTCCCTCTGGATTATAGAGCCAGAATCAAAAATAAAATGACCTATAGATACCCAGGTGTGGGTGGAGAAAGTTATTTGGATGTCATCAACAGATTGAGACCAGTCATCACCGAAATAGAAAGATGTACTAACCATGTTCTCATCGTGACCCATCGTGTGATATCTAGAGTCTTACTTGGTTATTTCATGAATTTGGACAAGAGTATGGTTGGTGAATTGGATATTCCACTCCACACTTTATATTGTCTTGAGCCAAAGCCTTATGGAGTAGAGTATAAGATGTACCAATATGACGAGCACTCTGATTGGTTCAATGAGGTTAAGATCGATGAGTTGAGAAACATGAAGAAAGTACAACAAGTAGATATCAGTTTTAAGGAACGTCAATACTCAGTCGTACCTACTGCTCCTTCAGGGCAAGTATTTAAAAAGGCCTATCCTTATATGGATGCCAGAAGCTCCAGGTCTTCACAGATTCCTGGTAATAATCTCTCTTTAGAAATGGAGAAACTCCATGAAAAGTTGAAGAATTTGCATTTCTCGAGAGCAGGGGATCTGCCATAATTTAATACGGTATATAGTTGGGAATAGCAATTGATTTGAAGTTCAGGTTAAGTTAAAGTAAGGTGTAGAATAATTACCTATTATGGTAATTGGACTAAATAGGAAATATTAGATGTACTGTCTTTTAGAGATAGGTCAGGTATTGTTCGTGGGGTGTGAATTGCCAAGGCAGACCAAGACAGTTGGCAAAGACCCTTCGAACAAACTCCCACTACACCACACAGTTAAGGCTCTACTCTTCCGTTTCCTCCGTAAACACTACGGTGATAGGAGTTACCATTTTGTAATTCCGCAAAAAACGGGCAGCGCATTTAAGGGAGTTGAATTTTTGCAGGACCAGTTGAGATCTTAACCCCTTTCGGTAAGCGAGACAAGTTGGGAGTAGGAAAAAAGGGGGTTAATTTGGTAGGGCTGTGGAGGAGTGAATTGGAGTGTAGTTCAGTAGATGAAGTTGGCTTGGTAGTGGAGATGAAGGTATCTGATCAAACCAGGTATAAAGACTCGTCGTCAAGCCCTGTTTTGTAAATTTATACACCATCGATTGATTATCAATTAAAATTAACCACTACTACTATAAAACTAAAACATCAATATGTCTCCTCAAACTTACCTTGTTATTGGTGGAAATAGAGGTATTGGACTTGCTCTTGTTGAAGAACTCAGTGCTAGACCAAATTCCGAGGTTGTCGCTACTGCCAGATCTGATGCAAAGGAATTGACTGCCTTGCTGGAGAAGAATGGTAACATTAAGATTCTTAAATTGGATGTGACTGCCTCAGAGAGTGCCAATAAATTTGGTTCGGAGTTGGCATCTGCTGTCAAGAAAGTTGATGTTGTCATTGTCAACTCTGGAATTGCCAAATTCGGTATCTACGGAACCATTGATAGTCTCGAAGCCCCATTCTTCCTCGAACATTATCAGGTCAACTGTCTTGGTCCAATTAATGTTTATAAACTGTTGAAGAAACAAACTGAATTGTGGGATTCCGTCAAGAAATTCATTCTCACTTCTTCTATTGTCGGATCCATGGGCTTATTTCCTCAGATCCCAACCAGTTCTCTGTATGGTGCTTCTAAGCTTTACTTGAATTATATCATGAGAGAACTTGCTCGTGAAGAAAAAGGCAAGATCATTGCCGGTATCCACCCTGGTGCAGTTGATACAGAATTATTTAGATCTGCTATTAAGGAATTGGGGGCTGAGTGATCTGATGACCCTATGTTTGGCTACATCACAACTAAGGAGAGTGCTGTTCAACAATTGAAGGTTATTGACTCACTTGAAGAGACTGGAAAATTCCTCAGTTATGATGGATCTGAACTTCCTTTCTAGTTCTGGAAATCGTTTTTATAGTTCTTCACAAATTGAGTTGATTACCCCCTTTTTTACCCACCTTAAATGAGCTGACCCGCGCAATATACACCCCTAAATATATGAACAGAACTATATTGATAAATGTTGTAGAAGACACTTCAAGGTAACGAATGAGATATAAGGGGATGTTTTAAACTCAATAGACTCTTTACATCCAATCAATATAGAATTGACCTCCCAATAGTGATACACCATACGAATACTCTTGTCTGAATATTGAGTCCTTCAGAATCCTCGACTTCCTATTAAGGTAATACATCTATAAGTCCCAAACAGGAAATATACCCCCCACAGAGAAAATGACAGCAGAGAAGAGACCCAGGGCGGTAAAAATTCAATTGAGTTTCAGTTGAAAATACCCCTGCAATTCCATCAAGTTCACACCAAAACCGCAGACCTGATGATTCAATTGTTCAACTTACCACGCGAACCAGTTAGAGCCCCCTGTTTTATCCTCCAAGGTAAAGTGGAAGGTGGTGCTCCCTCCCGCTGCGGTGAGCTCCTGCTTACTGTGAGCTCAGCCATGTATGGAGATCAAAAATTCGAGTGTAACAACATGTATTTCAAGCTGGTGATCACTCTTGCCAAGGGATTGAATGATTTGACGGTCAGATACAAAGACATCAGACAAGATTTTGTGATTGAATACGAACCGGTTACTCTGAATCCGCCTCTTCATCTCTGTTTGTTAGTACTGAAGGACTCTCCTCTGAGATTTGATTCGATAAGTGGGAAAGAAAATGGTCTTGATGATCTGATACGAAAGTTGAGAGTTGGTGGACGCATGATGCAGCTGTTTACTCAACAAGAAATGATGCGCAATGGGTTTGGTCCTCGTTGTTTCCGCTTTGTAGAAGAGACTCTGGTGTCTACTCATACTCGGTATGATTTCCAGAACGGAATTGAGAGAGATGATGTGGTAAAGGTCCATGTTTTGAGGTCTAATAAGACATTGAAAGAGTTAAGAGATCCTAATTTGGCTCAACAGAATTCTAAAGGTACTAATACCGGTGGATTATTCCAGATTCTGCTCGATGAACTCCAACGACTGGGATTAACTTCGTCTTCTGGACCTGGTCCTCTTTACCTGGCCGTGATGTTTTTGGATCTGCATTGGGATAACAAGTTGAAATTGATCTTAACTCATCTGCTGCTTGGAGGAGGTACCGATAAGATCAAATTACTGATCTTTGGTAGCCATGGATTATGGTCTTGGCCATCTTTTATGGACGATATGACAAGTGCTTTAAGTGACACCCAGCCAACCGATATTAACAAGGTAGCAAATGATTGTAATCAGTGTGGAACAGCTTGGGAATGTTTGAACATCACTATGGGACTGTTCATGCATGAAATTGGTCATCTTTATGGTTGTCCTCATCAAGAAAATGGTGTCATGTTACGTGATTATATTCATTGGAATAGAAGTTTCATGACCAGAGAACTGTATTGTCAACGTACTAACAGAAAACAATGGTCACCAGTATTTGAGTTGAAAGATGAATGCAGATGGCATAGACTTGATCTGGTGAGGTTCTTTTATCATCCTCTGTTCCAAATGCCTTATGATCAAGTGAATAGAACTCCTAATAGGAAGTTAAAGCCAAGTGTTTTATTACAAAAACTGGGTAAAACAGCAGTTCTGGAGCTGAGTTCAGGAATTTATTTGGTTACTATACACGTTGGTGAGTTTTCCAAGTTCCATTATGAGTTCACTGAGACTCCCCAATCACAAGTTTTATTAGACTATGATTATATTCAGCAAAACTTAGCTCCAAATGATAGAAATAAAAGAGTCGATATTGAAATTTTGGCTCTCGGCCAAGAACAGACCCGAATCAACGATTTCAAGAAATTCCTCAACCTGGGAAATTATATGGATGTGACTATTGGGAATGGTACCAAAATGAAATGCTTAAAAGGCCATGAGTTTGGAGAATCCAAAGGGAACGAATGTCCAATGGCAGTATTTGCAGGATATCAAATCACGAAAGTTCGTATCCATTCAGGAATGGCTTTAGATGGAGTCGAATTCTTTGGATATCGTCTTGATCATCAACAGAAAGATCTGCCTCCAATTCCTCCTCGTAATTATTCACTTATGGATAAATTAAAACAGGTGACGATTGGGTCTAATGATAATCCAGGGGTTCAATTTATTTCTCGAATTGGTAATGTTACCAACCATTACCATGACTTTGACTTGAAGGATGGTGAGTCTATTGTGCAATTTAATTTGAGGTCTGGAGCTTGGGTAGATCTGGTCCAAATAGTCTTAAATTCTGGTCGTGTATCCCCAATGTATGGAGGAAATGGGGGAGGAATGAGCGAGGTGAAACTGCTGCCTGGTACGAAATTGGTACTGATCTATGGACATTTAGGACAATGGCTCAATGGGTTTGGAGTAATTTATGGCTAAATCGTTGGAGGAATTTTAAATAGGTTTAATATTGACTGTTAATCTTTAATGGTGGTAGTTTAGGGATGCATATTATTCCCAAATAGGAAATGATAATTGTAGGGGAAAGAGTGGGGTTATTTGACTTCCTTTATAGGTAATTAAGTATAATGTATGGTGTATTCCTTTTTAGGAAAGTGAGTAGGGAAGTGTAGACAGGTAGGTGAAGATTAAGCCTAGAGTGGTAGAGTGGAAAAGTGGAAAGCAGGGCAAAGGAAAAGCGGAGTAGTTAAAAAGTGGAAGAGTGGAAGAGATGATAGACATCGCATTAGTTAACAGAAGATAGTGCTCATAATTCTAGGTGTCTGTATAGCTACTGCATACTACTGTATAGCTGCCTCATGTGTACGTTATTTAATTTCCCCTTCCAGTAATACCGCCTCCATTCCAATAACTTCCCCTTTAAGTAATTTTGTCAAAAATTGAACGACGAAAAATTGAGAAAAGAACAACAACAATTTTTGGTTCGATTTTTGTTTGCATCAGGGATTTTTTAACGAATGAAATAGTGATTTGATCGATAACAATTGCGAATTAATCAGATAAAAATGTCCCATAGACATAGAAGAGCATATCCGCAAGCCCAATACGAGTTGGATCCAGCTTTAGGTGGCGCTGGAGCTCCGGGCGTTGCTCCTGGAGTTGCTGATCCGGCTGCTGCTGGAGCTGCTGGGCTCGGCGGCGCTTCTTTCGTTCCAGCCGCCGCTGGAGGTGCTCCAGGATACCAACCACAACTGGTGGGTATGGATCAATTGAATCAAGGAATGGCTGGATTGAACTTCCAAACTCCTCAACAAGGTGTCGGTCTGCCTCTGCTGCTGCTGCTGCTGCTGCTGCTGCTGCTGCTGCCTTATGGAGCTGGCGCTTATCTGCAATCTCAATATGGTGCCCCAGGCGCTACTCCAAGTTCAATCTATGGAGCTCCGGGAGCCGGTGTCGGTGTAGGTGCCGGCGCTCCTGTCCCAGGTTATGGTGGCGCTGGTTCTCCTTACGGTGGAGCTTCAGTTGGCGCTGGCTCTCCAGGCGTCGTCCCAGGTGCCGGTGGCCCTCTGTCTGCCACTTCAAGTCTCCCTCTCAACCAATTGTATCCTTCTGATTTGATGAAAGATTTACCTCCTCCTGTGCTGGAGTTGGCATTCCCTCCTCCTCCAATCGTAATCCCACCAGGATCGACCATCACTTCTTCCCCAGAACTGAACTCATGTACTGATTACCTTAGATCAACTTTGAATGCCATGCCAAACAACAACTCATTGTTGAAGAAATCCAAATTACCATTTGCCCTTGTCTTCAGACCATACAATTTCTTGCGTGATGAAGACGAAAATATCGCCGTTGTCGAAGACACCATCGTCAGTAGATGTAGAAGATGTCGTGCGTACATCAACCCATTCTGTCAGTTCATTGAAAATGGCAGACGCTGGCGTTGTAATATGTGTAACTTGCAGAACGATGTTCCACAGCTGTTTGATTTCGATAACTTGACTAATACTAATTCCAACAGATATCTGAGAAAAGAATTGAACCATGCTGTCGTTGAGTTCATCGCTCCTCCTCTGTACTTGGTTAGAACTCCTCAACCTTTGATTTATGTCTTTGTTATCGACGTCAGTGTCAGACTGATGCAAAATGGTATGTTGGGTACTGTTACAAGAACCATTTTGGAGTCTTTGGACAGAATTCCAAATAAAGATGGAAGAGCTAAAGTTTCTTTCATCGGTGTCGATCAAAGTTTGCACTTCTTTTCGATTCCTCCAGACCTGAAGGAAGGAGAGGAAGAGGAGGAAGCTTCTTTATTGGTTGTTAGTGACACTGATGATGTCTTCTTACCTTCGCCAGATCAATTGTTGGTTAACTTGAACGAAAGTAGAAATAACATTGAGAAATTATTGAACAATTTCCCATCTTTCTTCCTGAATTCTGTCAATGACGGTTTCGCTTTAGGTCCAGCTTTGAAGAGTGGTCGTAAATTAATGCAATCTATTGGTGGTAAGATTGTCGTTTTCGGTTCTTCTTTGCCTAACGTTGGTGAAGGTAAATTGGAAATTAGAGATGAAGAACTGGTGTTCAATAAGCCAAAGGAGTCTTCATTGTTGTTGCCTAATAATGCCTTCTACAAATCATTTGCTGTCGAATGTAACAAGTCTCAAGTTACTGTTGATATGTTCTTGCTGTCTTCGAGTTATCAAGACGTTGCTACATTGGCTAACTTGCCTCATTACACAGCAGGTCAAACACATTTCTACCCTCTGTGGACTGCTAGCAGACTGGAAGATGTCAACAAATTATCTAAGGAAATCTCTAACCATTTGTCGATGAATATCGAATTAGAGCTGGTTATGAGAATCAGAGGTTCAAGTGGATTGAGAATGTCCTCTTTCTACGGAAACTTCTTCAACAGATCGTCCGATTTGTGTTCGTTCCCTACCTTCCCAAGAGATCAATCTTATGTCATTGAAGTCAATATTGATGAACAGATGATGAAACCAATCCTGTGTATTCAACTGGCTGTCTTGCATACTACTCCATTCGGAGAGAGAAGAATTAGAGTCGTTACTGTTGCTTTACCTGTTGTTAAAGATTTGAAACATGTTTATGCCAGTGCTGATCAGTTGGCAATTGCCAACTTCTACACTCACAAGGCTATTGAGAAGGTCATGAGTAATAACTCATTCCAAGACACCAGAGATTACTTGACTAAGACTCTTGTAGAAATTCTTAGCGTATTCAGAAAGGAATTGGTTGGTGGAAACAGTGGATCTCTGTCCCCATTACATTTGTCTACTAACCTTAGAATGTTACCATTATTGTTACATGCATTAAGTAAGAATGTTGCATTTAGAACCGGGAAGGTGACTAGTGACCATAGAGCTAATGCTTTGAATTTATTAGGCTCATTGCCATTACCTCAATTGATCCAATATATTTATCCAACTGTTTACTCATTACATGATATGCTGGATGAGTGTGGTTACCCAGAAGTGACTAATGAAGAACTGGATGAAGTCAAGTTGGGCTCTATTGTATTACCAGAACCTGTCAACTCCACCTCGATGTTATTTGAGAGATTCGGTTTGTACTTGATCAATAATGGATCCGAGTTGTTCTTATGGATCGGTGGTGACAGTCTTCCTCAATTAGTAGAAGATTTGTTCGGATTCGATGACTTGTTACAAGTACCAAGTGGTAAGACAGAATTACCTGAATTGGAAACTGAGTTCAACATCAGAGTCCGTAACATCATCAACAAGGTCAGACAAAGTAAAGATTCCATCGTCTATAAGACTTTGTACATTGTTAGAGGTCAAAGCTCGCAAGAACCTATTGCGGCCGCTAATGATCCAAGGGCCAGAGAATTGATGGCTTTAAGAGTTTGGGCATTGAGTGAGTTAGTTGAAGATGGCGTCCAATCCATGCCAAGCTACAAAGACTACTTGGCTCGTTTAAGAGAAAAGGTATATAGTTGAGTTTCGACATTTTCTAAATCTCTATATAAAAAAATATTGTTATAAAAAAATACGTTACATCTATCTAATAGTGAGTAGTTATCGGGAAGAGTTTCCTAAAGCGACAAGTAGTTAGGCTGGCTGCTACGATGTTGCCTTCCTGGCAAAGTTGACCTCATTTACCCGAGAATCTCTGGTGATAAGTAGTGCCAAGACAAGAATTAGAGTGAGAAGTGGACCAAACACTTGGCACAAATCCGCTTCACTGAGGAATTTTTTCCAGGAGGTAACGACAATGCCTTTCGAAGATCTACAATCAACGATTTGAATCGGCATGAGAACAGGCAGCCAGGGATTGCCCTGACTGAATTACCCTGATTCAGAATACCCTGAACCTCCCCGACTGGGGGAGTAGGGACGATCTTTTTGTTTAGTCAAATAGCAAATAAGCTGGGCGCCCGCGCGCATGTCCAGCTTGAACCTCGGATCGCAGCAGAATATAACCCGAGGCCCTGTAGAGACCATACCAAGAGCGATAAGGTGGTCAGAAAAGTAGTTGAGATAGCTCTGACATCAATCAGGAATTGTCCGACTTCTCTGGTATCAATCACTTCCCCACCCTTTTTACCCTTGCTGCCCTTGATAGCTTCCCTCCCTAAGATAACAACTGATAAGCAAACGCTAACAAACTGTCGCTTGTGCATATTTTGTGTGTGTTTTTTCCTGTCTGCTATGCGCCGCATCATCGCTGATAAGATAACAGCCTGAAACTCTATTTTGTAGAGCGAAAAAAAGGGGTGGAAAATAGTCTTATCGGGAAAAGTGTAAGCATTTACCAAGAAATACCAAGAAATTTGGGATTGAAATATTCTTGTCGAGGATATGGTCTGTTTCCGGGACACCGGTGTCTTGAGTCTGGGTGTGTATAAATACTCGTAGTATCGACCTGATAACTCCATGTTCTGTAGATCCTCATTAAGTAAATAGAATCTAATAAAATGGAGGAAGTTAAATCATCTTCCACTAAGGGAGGAAAAGAAAACCTCACCGTTGATGTTGCTGAGATCGACTCTATCGACCACATCTCTTTGACAGATGAACAAAATTATGTCCTTGTTGAAGAGAGAACCAGATTGAAGCAAGGTTTGAAACAAAGACATATTCAGATGTTGACTTTGGTCGGTGTCATTGGTACTGGTTTGTTCTTGTCCAGTGGTGGTACTTTGGCCAAGACCGGTCCATGTGGTCTGTTTTTAAGTTATTTCTTCGTTGGTATCATTATCATGATGAACCAATTGTGTATTGCTGAAACTGCTTGTCTTATGCCTGTTACTGCTTCTACCGTCAGACACTCTGAGCATTTCTTGGATGAATGTATCGGTTTTGCTTACGGTTGGATTACTGTTTACTCTTCTCTTTTGCCAACTGAGTTGGCTGCTGCTGCCGTCGTTATTACCTATTGGACCGATTTAAGTCCAGCTATTTTCATCACCATCATGGCTGTTGTTGAAGTTGCTACCAACTCTTACTCTGTCAGATTCTATGGTGAAGTTGAGTTCTTCTTTGGTATCTTGAAGTTGTCCCTTGTCCTTGGTTTGATCCTCTTGGGTTTGATTATCGATTTGGGAGGTGTTCCAGGTCAAGAAAGATTAGGTTTCAGATACTGGAATGACCCAGGACCATTTGCTGAACATTATCTTACTGGTTCCCTTGGTAAATTCCTTGGTTTCTGGAGTGCTATCAACTCCGTTGTCTACGCTTACGGTGGTTTACAAGGTATTGCAACTTTGGCTGCTGAGACTCAAACCCCTCGTAGAGCTATTTGGAGAGCTGCCAAGCGTGTCTTGGTAAGAGTCGTTATCTTGTACTGTTGTGCTATTTTAATCTTGGGTATGTTGGTTCCTTACAACGACACCCAAATTCTGACTGGTACCGGTACTGCTAACTCTTCTCCATTCGTCATTCTGATCAAGAGAGCCGGTATCAAGGGTTTGGACCATGTCATCAATGCTGTCGTCTTGACTTCCGCCTTCAGTGCAGGTAACTTGGGTTTGATTCACTGTTCCAGAACTTTGTTCGCTCTTGCCGTCAAGAAGCAAGCTCCAAAGATTTTCTTAAAGACCAACAAGAGAGGAGTTCCATGGGTTGGTTTATACACCACCGCTGCATTCTTGCCATTGGCTTATATGAGTTGTTCAGAGCTGGCCAACAATGTCTTCTCTTGGTTCCAAAACATTTCTTCCTCCAACACCTTGCTTTTCTGGATTTTAATTAGTGCTAACCACATTGCCTTGACCAGAGCTATGAAGGTCCAAGGTTATGAGAGAAGCGCCTTGCCATACCACTTCAGATGGACTCCACAATTTGCTTGGATCTCTGGATTCTTCTCAGTCTTGTTCTTGTTGACTGCTGGTTACGCCAACTTCATGACTGGTATGTTCGAGTTCTCCTCTTTCTTCACCTACTACTTCATCATTCCATTATTCTCTATTTTGGCCTTGGGTTACAAGTTCATCAAGGGTACCAGATGGATCAGATCTGATGAGGTTGACTTGGCTATCTTGTTCAAGGATGTCGAAGATCACCCAGAACCTCCATATGAGAAGTTAAAGGGTCTCCAATGGTTGACTGTTCTTTGGTCTTGATTTCAAAACACAAAAACAAGTAGAATCCCCCTTGGATTTCGATCTTATAGTTTTAAATTGTATTTCAGTTCTATTAATATTGTTGTAGGAAATTAAGAGATGAAGTCGATGTTTTTGTTAATGACTCATCAGTTTGTGAATGTCTTTTATTACCCGCTAGGGACTCAATAATTTTATGGATGCCGTTTACACACTATTTCTATTTTCGTATTTTCAAACCCCTTCAATTTCAGCAATCCTTGATAATATTTAAGTAATCCCAATTCCCTTCAGAATTAATCCGTGATAGTTTAGTGGCTAGAATTACCGCTTGTCGCGCGGTAGACCGGGGTTCGATTCCCCGTCGCGGAGCATTTTTTTTTATTTCAATATTTTTTTTGCCTTCCATCAAAAAAAGACGTGTACATTATCCCAAATTACTCTTTCCATCGAACATTCTATGGACGAAACCCCCCATCAAAGGCGCTATAAAAGAAGAAAAGCTTGAAGAATCAAGTTATTTTAAGCATATTAAATTAGATATACATAGAAGCAATTGAAGATGTCAGTTCATCCGGAAAGTAAGTCATGGTACTATACTCTCACAGGAGATACGATTACTAACGAGAACCAGTTTTATGGGCGCAAAGATCCAACGCTGAAGTAGCTGAAAAGAACGTGGTCTACTTAACTATTAAGGCTGTAGATGTCACTGATGAAAAGATTGATTTGCAACTGAACTCTTTAAGTTACTCCGCCAAGGCTGGAGACAAGGAATTGTCTCTGAAGATTGAGTTCTTCAAGGAAGTTGACGTTGAGAACTCCAAGTACACTTCTACTGGATCAAACGTATTTTTCATCTTGAGAAAGAAGGAGAAGGAAGAGGAATACTGGCCAAGATTGACTAAGGAGAAGTTGAAGGTATTCTGGATCAAGACTGACTTCGATAAGTGGGTTGATGAAGATGAGCAAGATGAGGATGACAAGCTGGATGAGTTAGAAGGTATGGAAGGTATGGGTGGATTCCCAGGAGCTGGTGCTGGTGGAATGCCAGGTATGCCAGACATGGGTGCTATGGGCGGCATGGGCGGCATGGGCGGTGCCGGTTTGGAGCAATTATTGGCTAGCATGGGTCAAGGTGGTGCTGGAGGTGCTGGTGGTATGCCAGATTTCAGCAGCTTGGCCCAACAATTAGGAGGTGCTGTCAACAATGAAGAATCTTCTCCAGATGACAGTGACGACGATGAAGAAGGTGATCACGAAATTGCCGAAGTGAAATCTGCTTAGGTGAGCTACATACCTACTAGTTGTACATATATATCAAAATGACATGTCTATTTGAATAATAAGTCTTTTAAATAGCTTGTAACTTAATGACATCTCCTTTGTAGATGATTTGAGAACCGGTCCAAGATTCACCTGGTTTCAAAGTGACAAAGTCAGAAACATGACCTGGTTCAATACATAACATCTTATGGTAACCAGTCTTTGGCTCGAAATCACCCATTCCCAGGGATTTTTCAATCCATGGGTTCCAAACAACAACGTCTGGTAAGTTTTGTCTTTCGACATTGTGGATAACTTTGCCCTTGTCAATGACTTGCAATAACTTGGAAGTTGGGACCTTCTTGTAGATGCGGTCGAATTCCTCGGTGAAAGTCAACAGTGGCAGCTTCTCCTCGTAAGTTTGCAGCAACAATTGGTCATAACAAGTTTCTCCTGGTAAATTGTTGACCAAAGTGTCCTCAATATCTTCGACAGCCAAGTAAGTATGGAATAACCAGTTGAAGTTCCATGGTCTCGAGTCGACATTCTTGACATTGATAGTGGTCTTAAGAGAATCAGCATTCAATTCAACGGTAAAGATCAATGTGAAGTCAAAGTCACCTTTACCCCATTTGGAATAAACGTCCTTGTTCAGCTCCTCTGGGCTTAAAGCAAATTCAACTGTAGGTGGATTAGCAGTAGTTTGGCCCAAGAACTCCCAAGTGGAATTTCTGGCAAATCCATGTTGTGGCAAGTCAGCGAATCCCTCTTCATTGGATTTTCCAAAGACTGGGAAAACCAATGGGATACCACCACGAACTGGTTTGGTTCCATCCAATTTAGCGGCGCTTGACAACCACAATTGCTCAATGCCATCGATAGTCCAAGAAGTGACGGTGGCACCGTACTTCAAGACCTTAACTTGGGTCTTAGGGTTTTCTGGGTGTGATAAAACGACAAATCTGCCAGTGTCCTCGACAGTCATGTTAGAATATTAGTTAGTTGGGTGCAATTGACTAGAATCGACTTCAACGTATCCTCTTTTACTCCTGAAAATTCGATTTAATACCTGCCATTTTTTCGCTTCCTTTGAGCAGGTTTAGTCTATCGGGCCTAAGAGAGGGGGATCGTGGGTAATTTAAGTAGGAAATTTCCTAAAGAAGACATAAGGGCTATAATTACTTGAAGGGGAATTCATACTGCAGAAAACAATCAAAATGGTATGACTTCCGTAATAGGAATCTTCTACAAAAGGTAATTAAATCATAGAATTTTTCACTAAGTCTATCACAGTGGTTCAGCCGAGTATCATGGTCTATCGTAACTACCTAAGTATCGTTGTCTCATCTACAAGATCGAAAGATCCGTTAGTTGGTTCAACACCATTGTCTCTAAGGATTTGACGTAAATTATCAATGACAACTTGTTCATCCTCTTTGGCCAATTCGGACATTCCATAGTTTTTAATCGTCCATAAACCATAAATACCCATTAAAGCAGATACTAAGAACAGAATATAACCTTTCATCGTGAATCCCTCAGGTAATGGCAGTGGTTGTAAATTTTCTCCTTTCAAATTCAAGAAATCCTCCAGGTTTGCAGCGGCATTACCTATATGTGGAACACCAGCCAGCTTACAGATACTCTTCTGATTCTCTGTAAGGTTAACTCTTGATTGTAATTCAAGTGGAGATTCGATTAAAGTGATCAGCAAACCTTGCAGCAGAACATGATAATCAACGTGACAATGGAAGAACCATACACCAGGATTATCCAGCTTGAATCTGACCAATAAATTACCATTTCCTTCTAACAAAACTGTGTCACGAACGGCTGGGTACTCTGAAACTTGTAAATCATCGTAATTGAACAGTACAGGTTCTTCATATTGAGGAGATTTATGTAAAACTTGGAAATTATGTCCATGTAAATGGAAAGGATGTTTACCATCATCTAAATTGTTGATAACAATATCGACAATTTCTCCAGGTTGAATAACGAAACTGTTAGTATTAGATCCATAAATTGCAGCATTGTCCAGTAATTCACCTGCACTTAACAGAGTGTATAATGAAGGGACCTTAGGGTGAACATATGACATTCCATTCAATAACATGTAACTGACACCATCACCCAAATTCTCAGTCTCCAAATTCAATTCAATGGAAACATCACTCGATTCAAACAGTTTAATTTTATCCATAGTAACGGCATAAAGATCATTATAAGCGTTTTGTTTCAAATAGTCCATATCAACTTCAGATACTTTGTCCAATGGTAAGTCTTCATCGTATACCAACCAATTGGAATCGAACAAAAGTAAATCATCAGGAATCACATCCAACATATAATCGTCAATGACTTGAACAATAGGATAATTTTGATCCAGATCTTCTTTTGTATGTAAAAGGAAAGACATTCTTTGTCCTGTCAGAATATACAAAACTTCAGTCTTGTTTGGTTGCATATATACACCATCCAATTCCACCACACTAAATTCATGGCCAGGAATATAAATGTACTGAGATACAAACATACCTGTATTAGCCAAATGGACCAAATATGTAGTATCTGGTTTAATAGGCACCGAGACATTCTTAGAATCTTGGAATAAAACATTTTGTGGGATCGGTTCAGCTCCGGTAGGATTATAACGAGATAAAGATTTCTCTCTCAAGACCCAACTTGGATCATAATACCAATCAGTGGCGGTCCAAGTCAACTCATCATCATATTCGTAGTGTTCCTTCAAATATTCTGAGTCATTAATGATAAAGGCACCTCTAAGTCCGTCTCCATATTGCATTCCAGAATGAGAATGGTACCAATAGGTACCCAGTTGATCGGCGGTAAAATTGTACAAAAAGGTCTCTCCATTAGGAATAGGACATTGAGAGATCATCTCTGGTCCGTCCATATGAGAGTTATTGACTTGGAACAATCCATGGAAGTGTAAAGATGTGTTGAAACCTTCCCCGAGACCGTTAGTCAAGTAAAAAAGTACACGGTCTCCCTTATCCACCTCTATAGTAGGCAAGGGGGAGGATCCATTGAAGGAAATGACCTGTCTTTCTCCAACACCATCGAAACTCAGTGTAGTCCAAGTGGCATTATAATAGAAGTGATGAGTCTTACAGGATACGAGTCCTGCGAACAAAGCAAATAACAACAACATTGCTCTTCTGAGTACCACCTGGTCGCTTGAACCCCTTTGATTTTGATAAAATTTGGCGCTTTTTGGCGCTTTTGATGGTTTTTTTTTTTCGCTTCGAGGCCACAGCAAAGCCCGAGCAGATTGAACCGATAAAAAATGTATTGAGCAGTATATCAATTTATTGATATCAGCAATTTACGAATTATGTGTCCAAAAAAGAATGGCTGAAAAGAATCGGCGCTTAAGGTAGTTGAAATGAATAGAGGAAGCATAAGATGGGCCCTGGAGAGATACCTCATGGACCTAAAGCTCTTGAAAATGAGCCCAGAAACAGTCATGGGAATAGAAATGGGCAGAATAACAGAAATAGAGACCGTAAAGATAGAGCATTACCTCCTCAGAACATGATCGCGCCTGGGAATTCGAATGGAGGAGGGGCCCCAGCCAGCCCATTAGGGAACTCAAGTGAGTATTATTCTGGGTTGGTGGAGATTGAGACGAACTCGTGGTTATTTGATCTCCCAGACGTTCTTCATACGACTCCATCTCGTTTGCAAGGGATCGAATTAAAGCAGGAGATGCTCTTAAGATTCAAAGCTGCAATGTTTATTCAACGTATGTTTGTTGAGTTGAAGTTATCACATAGAACGTTGTATACAGCCTGGACTTATATGCATAGATTTTACATGAGAGGTTCCTTGAAAATATATGGACAATATGAGGTACTGCTGGCGGCCATTTTCTTGGCTTGTAAATGTACCGAGAATCATAGATCGTATTATGATTTGGTTCCTGTTGTGGTGAAGGACACCTCTAAGGGGAAGATTGTCGAATGTCACGAGGGAACAAAAGAGTTCTGGAAATGGAGAGATGTTATTGCTACTTTTGAGTGTCATTTGATAGAGTTACTTTGCTTCGATTTAGTGGTGGATTTACCCTATGAATTGACTCAAACTTTGGCTAGAAGTGAGTCTATGAGACAAGTATGCACTACTGGTGATAATGTGATAGATACTGTCAAATTAGACAAGATAATGACTTCCATCACCCTGTTCATAGAAGACTCGCTGGCTTTAGGTGCGATTTTATGCAGCTCTACGTACACCATCTACTTGACAGCGGTGTATTATTCTCTGTATCAGTTCGATATCCCTCAGTTATTGGACCCTAAAGAGATAATGCTGCACAAAAATGATATCAATAACTGCTTGAACTATTTCTTTGAGTTATTGAAAACCTTACATCCTGATTACGCTAAAAAGTATCTGCATTATAAACCCATTTCTAGATTAGAAATGGAATCTTTTATTTAGTAAAGACCCTGGAAATAACCAAATGAAGAGTAACAATCAGTAAAATTGTAGCGACACATTCTTCGACAAAGGCCATTCCTACATATATTTGCCAACTTCCAGTCAACAAAGTAAATTTGGAAGTGGAATTGTAAGCAGTAGATGTCGACGACCCAGAAAACAGTGAACAAATGGTGTAAATTATTCTAACAAATAAAAATACAAGCATCACCAATTGCATAATGGTGATAGGACCAGTTCTGTCTCTGTGACCGGAGCCCGGTCTTCTCAATCTGAGTGCCAAATGGAAGGCCATTAAAACTGCTGCTGCTAAGTACAATATACTAGCCAGTTTCATCAAACTTTTAGCTGTAGCAGTGTTGGACCCACTACTCAAATTGGAGCTGGCAATAAAAAGAGCAACACCAGCAAGAATGAAAGCGAAAATAAGCTTCTCCCTGATGGCATCTCTATTATAAGAGGTCTTCTCATCGCTGCCTTCGAGATGATATTTACCCACCAAACTAATTTGAGTAGCACAAAGTCTCAATAAAATACCAACCGAAATTAAATTCAAACAATAATAAGCAATAATCAAACTAATATTGCTATAAGCAGAATCTTGAATTAAAACGGCTCCACAAATACCACCAGCACATTTGGCAAGAATTAACAAATTGACCGAAAGAAGTGGTTGCCAAATGGCCTTCCAATGATCTTTTGCTCTATATACCAAATGCCATCCCAGTAAGATCAACAACCCATAAAAAACGGCCTCAAAATAATTCACAACTTTCCATCCATGAAAATCTGACATAATTCTTAATTTATTTTTAATACAATATCTTGATATGAGATCGTTGCCAAGAGTCAATTGAGGTAGACTAGTCCCTCCTTTTATATTGCACCATCTTAGAGAGCTGGGTCGGACTCGTTTTCGGTCATCTGAAAACCCATCTCTGCCCCCTTCTATTGTTTTTTTCCCTTTTTTATGCAAGCTTACGGGCGGTATAAGGCTGAATTAAGGTGCAGATAGTGAACAAACTAAGATTTTATGCAGGCAGACGACTTTAAAAAGCTTTTTTGGCATGTTCTTCAAAATCCGATTACGTAAGCGGAAATTATAAACTGCGCTTTTTATAGCCTCCTTAGATAAATAATAAAGGAACACCTCTATGGGACGAACCCAAACTACTTGAGGTACAAGGAGTGTATAGCCGCGATTAGAAGATGAGCCGCGCAAAGTCATGCTTAAGTTGTCGCAAGTTGAAGATCAAGTGCGATAGAGCAAAGCCTCGTTGTGAATACTGTGTTCATAGGGGAAAGAAATGTGTGTATGTAGCAACCCAGAGAGAGGTGATCTCGAAATCTCTTGTGGAGTCTGAAGAAATCGAAACGATCGTCACTGAGAGGCAGATCTCTTCTTGGAGGTATCCCGAGCTATGCCGGAATGGTGATTTAAACGCTCAGCATCATATTCTACGTTTGCCTCGCCATGAGGCAGTGTTATTTAAATTCTACATCGAGCATGCCAAAACCTTCTTTATTGCTAAACCCAATTCGATCCAACTGGCTGTGTGGACGCAAGACGTTCCCATGTTTTGGAGTAGTGGCTCTCTGGCTAAAAGGGATTTAATCCGCAAAATGATTTTATGCTGTCTGAGTGTTTTCACTTGGAGCAAATACTCTTTGGAGTCGATAGGCGGAATCGCCTTAGATTCTGCAAATCCAGCCAAGACAAATTTATCTGCATTGACCCTTGAATATTTTGATGAGTGCGTCCTGATATTATCTCAATTTAGTCAACTGCTGCATAAACTGTTAAGACCAACTGAGGTGGGGGAACTTTCTATTGTTTTATCATATGTTCTTTTCACTTATATTACAATTCATCCATTCAAGTTATTGCCTTTATTTGACCCTAAGGGGGGGTTTGATATTGTGCTGTTAATTTGTACATTACGAGCAGTCCTACAAAAGTCAACTTTGACTGTTATTCTGACAGGCTCAAGGTTCATGTCTCTTTTGAACTTGGATGAAAGAATCCTGATACAAGATAGTCTGGCAGAACCTATTCGGCTCAATTATGTGACCCGTTTAAGAGAGAAAATCGAGGCCCAAAAGGACCTTGAACATTATGAGTCACTTCTTGACACGGCGGCAATAATGGAGACGTCCGTTTATCGCTCCATAGTATTTAAATATAACATTCATTTGGTGAAATCGCTATTCGGCTTCCCGCAGTCCTACTTCGACATATTAAAGGACCCAAATGCTGATCTGACATCTTCTAAAATCGTTGCTCTTAAGGTCTTATACCTATACAGTGCATTTCTGGTCATGTTTAATTTCCAATTGTATGATGACCATAAAGAGACCATTTGGTGGGACTTTGTTAACTACTACTACAATTCGTCTTCATTATTCCTCAAACATATGTCAGATCCAAACTATTTAGACGACTTAGACGTCGAACTTTACGAAAGAATGTGCACCAAGAGGAAAGAAGCTCTAACACTTGAAGAATTATTTTTGCATTAAACTTTTTTATATATCTATTTTTACACTAATTTGATACCCAGTTCATTTCGACCAATTCGTCAATATTACAACGACGGTCTCTTCTGACAAGACATTTATGTACTATTTCTTTTGCACCGGCCCAATACTTGGCTTCGGCAGATTGATCGTCATCCGTGTATCGATACCAATGCCAGTCTATCAACAGGATTCTATGCAGTGAAGTCTGTCTCATTCTAGACGATGCATTGCTTATATGGGAGCCCAGTGGAGGTGGGTCGAATGGAAGTCTTCCCTCAATAAGTGAATAAAGCAACACTCCCAATGCCCAAACATCGTTTAATTTCCCATCGTAAGGTATACCCATCATTAACTCGGGAGATACGTAATCTTCAGATCCACAACGGGTAGTCAAAAGAGTTTTGTCGGTAGGATCTAACTTTTTCGAAAGTCCGAAATCGGTCAAAACCATTAAACTTCCATCCAAATTCTCAAAATTCTCTAAAATTTCCTCATGTTCATGTCTTAATAAAATATTTTCAAGTTTTATATCTCTATGCACTATATTATTGTGGTGTAAATATTGAACCAGTTTGGTCAATTCGTGAAATATCCTCTTTATGATGTCTAAATTCATTGTGTTTCGGTATTGAGATACAAAGGCGAATAAATCACCTCCTCTACAGTATGGCATCACTATTAGCACTTGATCTGGTGCTTGCTTATTAGTTTCCCACAGTAGCAATTGTATGATATTTGGGTGTGAGCAGGACTTAAGGATTTCCAACTCCCTTTTCATGGAACTTTCCATTCTTAATCTCAGTTGAGGGTCCGGATTAACTGAAGAAGAAGAGGACGTACTGATTTTTATCAGCACTTCAGTGTGGGAATCTTCTTCCCCAATTGCCTTTACCACTACACTGAAACTGCCTTGTCCAATCTTGCAAATAGTATGATAAGTATGACTGGAACCAGTTCTATCGACTGCTTGGTATGCTTTAAGAATAGCAGTGTCGTCGTCAGCTATGACATCTTCCTCCTTAGACTCTTCCACCTGAGTGGATGGGACCGGAGTTGTAAAGTTACGTTGTCTTCGGTCAGGAAGCAGAGACGTAATTGGAGGAGTCGGTACCACAGTCGGGAGTGGGGGAGGAGCCGCTGCCGCTGCTGATGGTAAACGGATAATAGCCGCCTGATGGAGCGGAGGAAGGTCTGATTGTCTATACTCTGAAGTCATTCTTATCAGCTGTTGCTGGTTTTTCAATTGATGTGGTCGCTGAGAATTCCGAAGCTTGGGAATATGAAGACCTGATGGTGACATCTCAGAGCTATTAGGAACCAAGGGAGACCTTTGCCTCAACTGTTGCTGTGGTGAACTGTTCGACACCATAGGGGAAGGAAGATGCAATACAGAGTCAAAATTTCTAACAGAGTCCTGCGGACTAGCGCTGTTAGCAGACCGGCTCTGAAGAATTCCATCATTCTGGAATTGTTCAGATGCCGGCGTAGTTGGCGTAGTCACAGTGTCGAGACGTAATCCTTGTTTCCGCTGCTCTGCCATAGCCACTTTCTTATGCTCTGCTAGCCTCTATTAGTGTGACACTCTATTAGTGTGCACTTTTTGGGGTGTTTGTTTTTGTTTCTTGTTTTTCGTTCATCTGTTTTTGTTTGTGGACGAAAATTATGAGATGGGCCTTAAAAGGTCAGCAATCGATAAGAAATGAGCAAATTATCAACATTAGTTTGGAAAGCATATTACGAAAGCTTTGAACAGAATTTGACTTCCAAAATGGCTTATACTTTTTAATGCAGGGAAGTGCAGGCTTAGCTTCATCTTCGGCTTTAAAGTAAAAGGGATACTCTTGAACTGATGATCTAGAAAACGCAGGAGAATGGATATTTTTAAAGTTATATTAAGAAAGAACTCTAATTACAGAATAAACACTTCAACAATGGCATTATGTAGGTTCTCCCCTTCATGAAGTATAGATTGTCCTAGGACAAAACTACTTCTCTTACTAATCGGCTTTAAATTTTCCCCTCTTTCAGTTTTTTTGCGTTGTTTCCGGCGTGTTTAATGGACTTTGCGCAGTTAACGTTATTAAAGTCCACTATTTCTGTCTACAGCCGTACACTTGCGCCGCTTCTAGTAAGAAAAATTATCGCCTAACCCCTCGGATGTAAATGAGTTCAGCTGTCAAAAGCATATTAAACGCTCTTCCAAGACAAAAGAGCTTCTGTATTTAATTAATCATTAATCTTTTTGTAGGATTGCCGAGGAGTTAAATTACTCTACGTTTGTAATTCTTTATAAAAATGAGGATCTGCCCTTGAATCTATAAGCATTGCACACCCCCCTCTATGAGTTTTATGATTGGATAAATATGTCTGCTGAGAAATTATTGAAGCCATTGGGTGCCACTATTGACTTCTTGAGAGCCACTGTAGGCTCCAAATTACAAAATGGAATTATAGTATTTTTGATCGTTGCTAGTTCACAGATGATCGACAACATAAATGTGACGATGTTCATGAATTCCATCAACAACATTCAAGAAGAATACGATACCACATATTCCCAAGCCAGTTGGACCTTGTCTGCGTATGCCGTTACTTATGCAAGTTTCATCGTGCTTGCCGGAAGAATCAGTGATATCATTGGTCGTGATATCATGTTGACTGTTGGTATTTTCTTCGTGGGTATTTTTGCGATAATATGTGCCTCGGTCAAGAATATATATGTCTTGATTATCTTCAGAGCACTCCAAGGTATTTGTGCTGCTGTTACTGTTCCTCCTTCCTTTGCTATCATCGCTCATACCTTCCACGGAAGAGCCTTGACAATTGCATTAGGAGGTATCTCTGCAGTCACGGTCATCTCTTTCAGTCTTGGTTTACTTATTGGTGGTGGTTTTGATTTAACATCTATTGGATATAGAGGTTCTTGTTGGTTCATCGCAGGTCTTTCATTGTTCTGTTCATTCATGCTGTTAATTGTCATCAAACCTGTCAACCGTGGTAAAATAAAGGACTTGACAAATTTAGATTTCCTGGGTGCTTTGATGTGTGTCACCGGTGGTTTATTACTTGTCACCGGTTTCACCGAAGCTGGTGAAAACTGGAACCAACCAAAGACGTATATCCCAATTATTTTTGGGGTTCTTGTCATCATTGTATTTATTTTGTGGGAAACATTATTCTTCAAAGGTGTAAGGGGGGCTAGTATTAGCCTTATTATTCCTAGGTCCGCTTGGAGTATTGCAAACTTCCGTATTATTTCGTTGATATGCCTCATTTTATACATGGGATTTTTAAACGTTTTGTTGAATTTAGTTGGATTCTTTGGAGCTGTCTTGGAAGATAGTCCTGTTATGGTTGGTGTTCGTACACTCGCAATTTTAATTGTTATGGTAAGTGCTACCATAGGATGTAGTCTTGTGCCATTTGATCCGATATCCCCTAAATTAGTCTGTGTTATTGGTTTATTGATCGCTACTATAGGTACTATTCTTATGACCAGAGTTAATGCCGCAGATGACGTCTACTGGAGATGGTGCATACCTGGTATTATACTATGGAGCGGGGCTACTACATTTTATTTCAACCGTTATTTCAACATTATTATCCTTGCAACTCCTTTGGAAATGCAACTGGTGATCACAGGAATTTGCGTCAGTATGGCTCAGTTCGGTACTGCTTTAGGCACATCTGTCACAACATCCATTCTTGGTACGAAATCTTCTACAATTACCGACAAAAACGAGTTAGCTCGCGTCTACGGGAATTCTCTTTATTTAAGTATGGCAGCATATATCACCATATTGCTTTTATCTTTGTTCATCAAAGATTTGAAAGCAGCAGATATCAAAAATACTCAAGGTGATGCCATTAATGACGCGAAAGAGCCCGCAGAAGAAGAATTGAATGAAGAAAAGGGGGAGTCTATAACCGCTCAGACTCCACAAGAAGATAAGGTGGAAGCGGGTGACAATAATGAAAATAGCTTGCCAAAACCAAATACTTCCACAGATGTTTAATAACGAACAAGAGGCTCAGTTTAATAATTGAATCTTTTGCTTTTTTCCCAAGTATTAATTTAGCTCGCTCTATAAATCAATTTTTTTACTCATACTTTTGTACTTGTTTGTATTTTCTTAAATTCAAAAATATTTACACAGATCTTCATTTCAAAAGATGACGAAAATATTAAAGACTAACAGCCTAATGAAGAAGAACTCTGAGGGCGCACAATTGCTACAGCACTCTCGAAGAGAATGTTGAGCTACAACTTGCGAAGGAAATAAGCCCGGTATATTCTAGTTCGTCAACTGAAGTTTAATAATTTATATATTTGTTTTAACTTAGTGTTATGTATTTTTAATATTTAAAAGTATGCAGCACTAAGAGCTCGGCCGATCATCAAATCATGGAGAGTCAAACATGTTCCCAGTCCCCCTACACTCTAGTAATCTGATTGTCGGATATAGGCACATGCAAGGAACAATAAGAGTATCTGAGCGGTGAGGGGATTTAAAAAAAAAAGACTTTTGTCGTATGGGGGTTAGTCACGTGAATCTGTAATTTGCTATCTTTTGTTTCTTTTTTTTTCTATTTTTTATTGTCAAGTGTTTTACATAATAACCCTCGAGAGATGACTCTAGCCGCGCTTCCAGAGTGAAAAAAAAAAAATAGAAAAAGTTTATTTCACTAGTCACTTACCTAAGGGCGGAGTGCAGAGTGGAAGCATACTCGTTACATATAGATAAATCAGAGGGTTTGTCCCAGAAGTTCACTAATTGGGCCTGAGGTGTTTCTTCGAGCTATAGATATGACTGCTGCCAATATCCTCAAGCCATTGACTGGTACTCTAGATTTTTTGAGGGCGACTATTGGCTCCAAAATGCAAAATGGAATCATAGTATATTTGATTGTTGTCAGCTCTCAAATAGTTGATAACATTAACGTAACTATGTTCACTAATAGTATTACCAACATACAAGAAGAATATAGCACCACATATTCCCAAGCTAGTTGGACCTTGTCTGCGTATGCTGTGACCTTCGCAAGTTTTATTGTTCTTGCGGGGAGAGTCAGCGATATCATTGGACATGATATCATGTTGACTGTTGGTATTTTCTTCGTGGGTGTATTCGCTATTATCTGTGCTGCTGTTAAGAATATTTATGTTTTGATCATGTTCAGGGCCCTTCAAGGAATCTGTGCTGCTGTTACTGTACCTCCATCATATGCTATTATAGCCCATACATTCGAAGGAAGAGCCTTGACAATTGCATTGGGTGGTCTTTCCACTCTTTGGGTCATTTCATTTATTCTAGGTTTAATTATTGGTGGAGTTTTCGATATGACCTCATTAGGTTATAGAGCTTCCTGTTGGTTCATCGCTGGTTTCTCTTTACTTTGTTCATTTATGCTGCTGGTTGTTCTCAAACCTGTTAACCGTGGTAAGTTAAAGGATTTGGCTAGGTTAGATTTTCCAGGAGCCTTAATGTGCGTTACTGGGGGTTTGTTACTTGTTACAGGTTTCACTGAAGCTGGTGAGAAATGGGACCAACCAAAGACGTATGTTCCAATAATTGTTGGAGTGCTCGTCCTTGTTGTATTCATCTTGTGGGAGACTTTATTCTTCAACAATGGAAGAGGAGCTAGTATTGACCTCATCATTCCTAGGGGTGTTTGGGGCATTGCCAACTTCAAGATTATTCCAGTCATTACAATCGTGATATATATGGGATTCATGAATGTCTTATTGGTCCTTGTCGACTTTTTTGAGACAGTGTTGGAAAGTAGCCCTGTGATGGTAGGAGTTCGAACTATCCCCATTTTGGTAATTATGATGTTCACAACGACATTTATGAGTTTGATGCCATTTGAGCTGATCTCACCTAAGTTGTGTTGCGTTGTTGGTTTACTGATTGGTGCTACTGGAAGTATTCTCTTTACTAGAATTAATGCTGATAGTGATGTATATTGGAGATGGTGTATCCCTGGTATCATATTATGGGGTGGAGGAATTAATATTTATTTCACTCGTTACCTAAATATCATCATTCTTGCGACGCCTTTAGAAATGCAGCTGTTGGTCAGTGGAATTTGTCTTAGTATGGGTCAATTTGGGTCTGCATTAGGTACCGCTATCACATCTTCTATTCTTGGTAACAAGGCTTCGACGATAACTGATAAGAACAAGTTATCTCAGGTTTTTGCTAATACCCTTTATTTGGGAATGGCAGCCTATCTCACTGGGTTTTTCTTGTCTCTATTTATCAAAGACTTGAGGCTTTCGGATATTAAACATGTACAAAGTAATGATCAGAGGGTCGTTGAAGAGAAGCATCCGGATGATGAGATACGAGATGTTGCTATATCGCTGCCTCCTGCTGAAAAGAGTGATGAACTGGAGATCCGCCAAGAAAGAAGTTCAATTAATTCGGGTATCTCATCTGAGGTTTAATGTATACATTTATAGATGGTTTTTAATACATCGTTTTGCATTCTTGATTTTTTATTATACTTTGGTGTAATACTCAATATTCCAATAAGTAATGTATCCTTTAAATTACATCAGGAGCTTAGGTTGCTATTTAAATGGGATCCATGACTCTGATTAAAATATTACTTGCTAAAACACAAGGATATATATTTATTGACCACTGTCAAAGATGCCCTAAGGGAGAAATTCAACAAGCTGAGCCAGGAAAAAAATTGGGGGTGATTGGCGGATGGGTCTCCCAAAAAGGGAGACCCAAGCAAAGCTGCTACACAAGCACAAAGAAGGTAAAATATAGTACAATTAAGGTTTGAATCTCTTCCTATGGGGATTACATGCTTTAAACGGTACAAGATATCTTAATTTGCCGCAATTAACGGATAACATAGGATCCTTCCCTACTAAAGAAATTATAGCACAATTTTTATCCCCTTCCTACAGTATCCAGAAGAGTACACAAGGCCCACTCAGTATACTTAGAGTGGATTGTTAAGCTTGCCGAGCCCACAGGGTGTAAAGAGATTATGAGACTGGGCAACTCCAGATGCACCGCCTCAGATAGACGACGATGAACAAGAAGCTCCAATTTGCAATTTATTTCACGCACCATGATTACTAATCGTGATTATTGTCTTTATATATACTTTTCTAGATATTTCTCAGGTATTTGCGCATCGAGCAGGGTTTTACGCAGATAACGTCAAGTAAGGAAATTTTTTGAGTATTACTACCTAAAGCCGTGTTTTTGCGCAGAATCTCCAGAAAAACTATGCAATGCACCCCCAAAATAAAACGAGATGCTCCAGAAGACTTGGCACCTTTGCAAGAGCGACGAAGCTACAAGTCCTCAAATGGAAAAGTCTCTCACAGAGTTCTCTGGGCTCTACAGTGGCCAACTCATGAAGCAGACGCTTACTCAGCGTGCGGCTGAAAATCAACTAGCTTATAATAGTATAAAATATGAGTCTTGACCCTGCATTTAAGAGCCGAGTAAGTAGTCGCGCTTAATCGACTGATAGAATGTCCACCACCAAGATATTAAAGCCATTGGGTGCTACTGTTAGCTTTTTGAGAAGAACAGTTGGTTCTAAATTACAAAATGGAATCATAGTGTTTTTAATCGTTGCCAGTTCTCAAGCCATTGACAGTATTAACTTGACAATGTTCTTGAATGGTACCACTAACATTCAAGAAGAATATGGCACCACCTATTCCCAAGCTAGTTGGACCTTGTCCGCTTACGCTGTCACTTACGCAAGTTTCATCGTGCTTGCTGGAAGAATCAGTGATATCATTGGTCATGACATTATGTTGACTGGTGGAGTCTTCTTGATAGGTATTTTCGGTATCGTATGTGCCGCTGTCAAGAATATTTATGTCTTGATCTTGTTCAGAGCTCTCCAAGGTATTTGTGCTGCTGTCACTGTTCCTCCTTCATTTGGTATTATTGCTCATACCTTCCAAGGAAGGGCGTTGACTATGGCATTGGGTGCTCTTACTACCGTCATAATTATTTCTTTTAGTATGGGTTTGGTCATCGGTGGTGCCTTCGATATGACTGCAATCGGTTACAGGGCTTCATGTTGGTTCATTTCAGGTTTCTGTTTGTTCTGTTCATTCATGCTGTTAATCGTTCTTAAACCTGTTAACCGTGGTAAGTTGAAGGATTTGGCCAAATTAGATTTTCTGGGTGCTTTCTTGTGTGTTGCCGGTGGTTTGTTACTCGTCACCGGATTCACTGAGGCCGGTGAGAAGTGGAATCAACCAAAGACATACGTCCCAATTGTTGTGGGAGCTCTTGTAATTATCGCCTTCCTTTTATGGGAGACATTATTTTTCAAGAACGGTAGGGGCGCTAGTATCGATCTCATCATCCCTAGAGCTGTATGGAGTATTGCCAATTTCAAAGTTATTCCATTGCTCACAATCTTATTATACATGGGCTACATGAACATCTTATTGGTTCTTGTCGAATTTTTTGGTCAAGTATTGGGAAGCAGTTCAGTCATTGTAGGTGTTAGAACTCTTCCAGTTCTGATCACCATGATCTTCACCACGACTGCTGCGGGAATGATTCCATTCGAACTGATTTCTCCTAAATTGATCTGTGTTGTTGGTTTACTCGTATCATCTGTCGGAACCGTTCTTTTCACCAGAATTGATGCTTCCCATGATGTATACTGGAGATGGTGTATCCCAGGTATCATTTTATGGAGTGCTGGTCTTAACCTGTATTTCAACCGTTACTTGAATATTATTATTCTCGCTACTCCATTAGAGATGCAACTGTTGGTTACTGGTATTTGTCTCAGTATGGGTCAATTTGGTGCTGCATTGGGTACCGCTATTACTTCCTCCATCCTCGGTGATGAAACTTCTACGCTTACTGATAAAAATGAGTTGGCTCATGTTTATGGTAACGCTCTATATTTGGGTATGGCAACATATATCGCTTGTTTTATCATGTCTTTATTCATCAAGGACTTGAAACTTTCAGATATGAAGCATGCACACGGTAACAATCCTGAGTCTGTCGACAGTGAAGCATCTAAAACTGAAGGGGATGTAGCTGATGAAGATACCGGTGCACTGACCGTGGCACTGACACCTGAAGAAGAAAAAGCTGAAGTGGAACTTAGTCAAGAAAGAGATTCTACTAACTCCAGTGTTTCCACTGAAGTCTAATCTTATATAAATCGTTTTCATATATTGTTTATGCATTTTTGAGTTTTTGAATTTTTGACTCTTCGTAGCTCCCCCCTGTCACCAATAAGCTGAGGTTTTTTACCCAGAAAATTTACGCTAACTAAGCCACAAAAGAAGACTTGGAGGATGCTCGGCCGAGGGTTGCATTAAATGCAGAATTACATTATGCCCTTGAATAGCCCATTTTTCAAAACTATGGAGTTTACAAATTCAAGCTCATTTAACCCCTCTTTTTTATACGCTGTAGGTGAGCCAGCACTAGGAAAAAAAATAAGGCTGAAGACAGAAGAGATAGCGATGAGCAAAGCAAAAGCAAGAGAAAAATAAGGGTGATTCAGCTACCAGACCGAGTCATCCAAGGAAAGAGCCAGTTCTTTATCGATATTGATATCACCAGATCCACAATCCATAAATCATCGGAAAATAACCATGCTTACTAATTGTTTTTATATTCTTCTTAGTTAGTTAGCAGTTTGCTTCGGCATTTGAGGATTTTGCGCAAATAAGGTTACAAAAATTAACTATTTTCACCACAGCCGCATATTATGCACTATCAAATAAAACGAGCCGAGCCGCCCTTACAAGGTCTTTTCTAAGAGCATTCCATTACCTTGAAAAAAAATCTTGGGTCAACTTTGGGTCTAAGCCTAAAGCCGATTACCGAGATTATCTTCTGATATCACCTAATCATAAAATGGTGCATTTTTCTATAAAGAAGACGCTTGACACCGATTTCAAATACCATGTAGATATTCCAGTAAATCTTCAATAATGTCTGCTGCCAAATTTTATAGACCATTGGGTGACGCCATTAGCTTTTTAAGAGCCGCTGTCGGTTCGAAATTGCAAAATGGATTCATAGTATTTTTAATTGTAGCCAGTTCTCAAGCAATCGATAATATGAATTTGACAATGTTCTTGAATGGTACAATAAGTATTCAAGATGAATATAATACCACTTACTCAGAAGCAAGTTGGTCCTTGTCGGCATACGCTGTTACCTACGCAAGTTTCATTGTACTTGCAGGAAGAATTAGTGATATCGTCGGTCACGACATCATGTTGACGGTTGGTATCTTCTTCATTGGTATCTTTTCTATAATATGCGCCGCCGTTAAGAACCTCTATGTGTTGATCTTGTTTAGAGCTCTTCAAGGTATATGTGCTGCCATGACTGTACCCCCTACTTTCGGTATTATCGCTCACACCTTCCAAGGAAGAGCCTTAACAATTGCATTGAGTGGTATTTCTTCTATCATGATCGTTTCTTTTAGTATCGCTTTGGTCATCGGTGGTGCCTTTGATATGACTCCTATCGGTTATAGAGGTTCATGTTGGTTCATTGCAGGTTTTTCATTACTTTGTGCCTTCATGCTGTTAATCGTTCTTAAACCTGTTAACCGTGGTAAGTTGAAAGATTTGGCCAAATTAGATTTTCTGGGTGCTTTCTTGTGTGTTGCCGGTGGTTTGTTACTTGTCACTGGTTTCACTGAAGCTGGTGAGAAATGGAACCAACCTAAGACATACGTCCCAATTGTTGTGGGAGCTCTTGTCATTGTTATTTTCATCTTATGGGAAACTGTGTTTTTCAATGGTGTCAGAGGTGCCAGTATCGATCTCATCATCCCTAAAGCTGTATGGAGTATTGCAAACTTCAAGGTCATTCCATTGCTCACAATCTTATTATACATGGGATATATGAACATCTTATTAGTTCTTGTCGAATTTTTCGGTCAAGTATTGGGAAGCAGTTCAGTCATGGTAGGTGTTAGAATACTTCCAGTTCTGATCACTATGATCTTCACCACTGCAGCTGCAGGATTCGTACCATTTGATCTGGTCTCTCCAAAGTTAATCTGTGTGGTAGGTTTACTCGTTTCTTCAGTTGGTACGATTCTTCTCACCAGACTTGATTCCACAAGTGTTGGTTATTGGAGATGGTGTATTCCTGGTATCATTTTATGGAGTGTAGGTCTTAACCTGTACTTCAACCGTTACATGAATATTATGGTCCTTGCTACACCATTGAAGATGCAACTGTTAGTTACCGGTATCTGTCTTAGTATGGGTCAATTTGGTGCTGCATTGGGTACAGCTATCACATCTTCTATTCTTGGTAACAAGACCTCGACTATAACTGACAAGGATGAGTTAGCTCAAGTCTATGATAATGCTCTTTACTTGGGTATGGCAACATATATTGCTTGTTTCATCATGTCTTTATTTATTAAGGACTTGAAACATGCTGATATGAAGCATACACACGGTGATGATCTGGAGGCCGCTGAGGATGAAGAGGGTATTTCAGAGCATCCAGTGCTTGGAAAGGAGACGGGAGAACTGCCGGTCTCCTTGGCCCCAACCGATGAGAAAGATCAACTGGATGGCTGTCGAGAAGTTAGTGCAGCTAACTCCAGTTGCTCCAGAAAAGCCTAATCATCATAGAAACAAATTTATTGTGGAGTCAAGAAACACTCGGCAGAGTATCTAGCCCATATATATTTCTCTCCTTTTTCTGCTAACTAAATTCATCTAAATTTTGTCTGAATAAACACTCTATGGTAGAATCTGAGACGGTTTCCCCTCGCTTGCTAGAATCTGTATCCCTTTTCGCTCAAAAAAAAAAAAAAAAAAAAATAAGAGGCCTTCGATCTAGCTACTGATAGTGTCTCTAAGTAGAAACCTGTTGGTATAAGTCTTGGTTAAATGGCCATTTGATAGTTTCTGTGCCCGCTAGATAGGTATCCCAACCTTTGATTTATACCTCAGTTCCCTGTTTTAATTATATGGATAGCGACTGAAGCGCCAACTTACTCTTAAAAGCTGTCAAATTCTTGGCACTGCCCCGTCTTATTTACCATTCTATATGTGTGTGAGCAATTGCAAATAAAGACCATACTACACTACAAAAACACTTTACAAGCAAAAAGCAAAAAGCATAAACTCGGACAGTTAGCTCTTTTATAGTTTCAATTTGCTTATTTTCGTTGTTCCCGTCTTTAAGGATTTTGCGCATATAAGGTTTGAAAAAATTAAGGTTTATGTGCACAAGCCGCACCTCTTTATTGTTTCCTGAAGAGATTATGTCGGCGACAAAGCAAAGTCGGCCTGAAACATTCTCCGGATTCCTCTTCCAATTTAAACAATATTTGTAATTTCGTGATTGTTCCCGTTAACACCTGGTCCCGGAGATAATGCATACTTTATATCAAATGGTATAAAAATCCTACACACCCTATCGTAAACAGGCTATACACTCACATAAACAGGTTATAGACTGACATAAACCAATAAGCATGTCTACCCCTAAGGCTCTCAAGCCATTTACAGCTGCTGTAGACTTCTTAAGGAGAACCGTAGGCTCCAAATTACAAAATGGTATCATAGTATTCTTGATCATGGCAAGTGCCCAAGCCATCGATAATATGAATTTGACAGTTTTCTTAAACGGTACCACAAGTATTCAAGACGAATATAACACCACATATTCCCAGGTTAGTTGGACCATATCCGCATATGCTGTCACCTACGCAAGTTTCATTGTACTTGCTGGTAGAATCAGTGATATCATTGGTCATGATATCATGTTGACTGTTGGTATTTTCCTTGTCGGTCTTTTGGCAATCATATGTGCTGCTGTCAAGAATATCTATGTCTTGATCCTGTTCAGAGCTATTCAGGGTATCTGTGCTGCTGCTACTGTTCCCCCTTCATTCGCTATCGTCGCTCACACCTTCGAGGGAAGAGCCTTGACAATCGCATTGGGTGGTATCTCCACAGTTTTAATCATTTCGACTACTCTTGGATTAATTCTTGGTGGTGCCTTTGATATGACTCCTATCGGTTACAGAGCTTCATGTTGGTTCATTGCAGGTTTTTCATTACTTTGTTCATTCATGCTGTTGCTTGTTGTCAAACCTGTTAACCGTGGTAAAATAAAGGATCTAGCTAGGTTGGATTTCCCAGGTGCCTTCTTGTGTGTAGCAGGTGGCTTGTTGCTTGTTACTGGCTTTACTGAAGCGGGTGAGAAATGGAACCAACCTAAGACATATGTCCCAATTGTCGTCGGTGCTCTCGTCCTTATTGTCTTCATTTTATGGGAAACCTTGTTCTTCAAAAATGCAAGAGGCGGTAGTATTGACCTTATCATTCCTAAAGGTGCTTGGAGTATTGCCAATTTCAAACTTATTCCGTTCATCACCATGGTTTTATATCTGGGATTCATGAACCTCTTGTTGGTCCTTGTCGAGTATTTTGGAAATGTATTAGATAGTAGTCCTGTTATGGTCGGTGTGAGGACCATTGGAATTTTGATCTTCATGTTGCTTACCACTATCGCCGCTGGTGCAATTCCATTCGAACTGATCTCCCCTAAATTGATATGTGTTGTTGGTTTACTTATTTGCTCTGTCGGAGTCATTCTTTTTACTAGAATTGATGCCTCACGTGATGCATACTGGAAATGGTGTATCCCAGGTACCATTTTATGGAGTGTTGGTCTTAGTCTGTATTTCAACCGTTACTTCAATATCATTATTCTTGCAACACCTTTAGAAATGCAACTGTTGGTTACTGGTATCTGTCTTAGTATGGGCCAATTTGGTGGTGCATTCGGTACTGCCATCACCACCTCTATTCTTGGTGACAGTGCTTCAACAATTACGGATAAAGATGAATTAGCTAATGTTTACGGCAACGCTCTTTATTTGGGAATGGCCCTCTATATTTTAGGATTTTTCTTAGCCTTATTCATCAAGGACTTGAAACTTTCAGATATGAAGCACAGTCAAGGCAATGCAGTTGAGACAACAGAAGATAGAGAGGATGTTACAGAGAAAATGCAACGTGATGAAGAGATCGGCGGTGCGACAACTGCACTGACGCCAGCTGAGGAGAAAGCGGAACTTGAACTTAGTCAAGAAAGAAGGTCCGCCAACTCCAGTGTCTCTACTGAAGTCTGATTGTTTATATAGAACTCATTCAACTGATTTTTGTTTTTTATAATTTGATGTAGCCTAGCTGATAACAGTTGATTTAAGGAGAAAATATTGCCAGAGCACTCCGTGGTAATGTTAGGGGTGGTACAGTATGCGTATTTTTTGTGCTGTGCTTCAGCTACTGCAGAACGAATTTTTTGCCTTACCAAGGTATCGAACATGAGAGAGATGAGCTCAACTTTGCTCTCTCTGAACAACAAGAAAATAAAGATCTTTAACACCAATTTCCCTTGTAATAAGAGCGAGCCGAAAAAGCACTTTTTTTTTTTTGTTTGCAGTTGATAGTAGGGGGTTGGGCCTTATTTACAGAAAACTGGGGAGGGGGGAAGATGGTGAGTTATTTAGAATAGTTCTGCTTTGAATGAGAGAAAACTTATCCAGCTTCACTACCCAAAACCCGTTCCCAGTGGGAAAACCAGGTGAGAGTGAGGAGACCAGAGCAATAACCAAAAGAAACACCCCTTTTCTTGATGCCCACAGTAAAGGGGCGGTGCCCACCAGGCACTTAGTGGCAATGTGCTAAAGAAAAGTGGCACCTCAGCCGAGTGATCGATATTGTATTCTTTTCTTTCGAAAGGCCTGCAGCACCTCTTCTACTTTATTCCTTTGCAGACATGTGCTGTACTGATAAGGGTATGGAAATGACAGATCCCTGCGTGAGCATCAACAAGGAAAAAAAAGAAAGGAAAAGAAAAGAAAAGAAAACCGGCTTTGGAGGGTACATCGGCCCCATCGCGCAGCGCGCGCATGGAACTAGAGCGAAAAACTCTCTGAAGTTTGCAAGAAAAACAAGATCGATTAACCAAGATAGAGGGAGAAATAAAAGTATATCGCTAGTCAACTTTTGACCTGAGGTCGAAAACATTAAGGTGTTGGTGTGTATTTCATGGCCTGACTTCCTGTATATAGCTGAACAAACTTTGGAAAAGTGGCGATATCTAGTGTGATAACTGTAAACAGTAGAACCGAGCGCCTCTCTTAGTCAGATTTCAAATATGAAATGCTAGCGATGATTAGTAATAGCATATTTTTTCAGTGAGTGTTTGATAGATTTTTCTCCATATGATATTTCCGCAGTTCTCGTTTTCAAGGATTTTGCGCAAATAACGTTGCAAAATTTAACTATTTCTGCTACAGCCGCACCTCTGACCTGCTTTTTGAAGAAAATTCTCCCGCCGTAAACGAGATTCGCCATCGAAGGCGTTTACGGACTTTCGTCACATATTAAACGTGTTTCATTCTTGTTCCCGTTAACCCCAAGACCCGGACATAATGCACAACTTGTGTTAAATGATATAAAAGAGGGCCCTCGCCCCTCTTTTAAGTAGCCAGTAGATTCAAGTAAATCAATTATAATGTCTACCTCTAAAGTTCTCAAGCCATTAACTGGGGCTGTTGACTTCTTAAGAAGTACAGTGGGCTCAAAATTACAAAATGGAATTATTGTGTTCTTGATTGTCGCAAGCTCTCAAGTTATCGACAATGTTAACTTGACTATGTTTTTAAACGGTATCACAAATATTCAAGATGAATATAATACCACCTATTCCCAAGCCAGTTGGACATTGTCCGCTTATGCTGTTACTTATGCAAGTTTCATTGTTCTTTCTGGAAGAATTAGTGACATTATCGGTCACGATATCATGTTGACTGGTGGAGTCTTCTTTATTGGTGTTTTTGCCATCATTTGTGCCGCTGTTAAGAATATTTATGTATTGATTTTGTTCAGAGCCCTTCAGGGTATCTGTGCTGCTATTACTGTTCCTCCATCATTCGCTATCATCGCTCATACCTTCCAAGGAAGAGCTTTGACAATTGCATTAGGTGGTCTTTCCACTGTTTTGATCGTCTCATTCACCCTTGGTTTAATTATCGGTGGTGCTTTTGACATGACTCCTATCGGTTACAGAGCTTCATGTTGGTTCATCGCCGGTTTCTCTATGCTTTGTTCCTTCATGCTGTTAATTGTTCTCAAGCCTGTTAACCGTGGTAAATTAAAGGATTTGGCCAGATTAGATTTCATGGGTGCCTTTATGTGTGTCACTGGTGGTTTGTTGCTTGTTACTGGTTTCACAGAAGCTGGTGAGAAATGGAACCAACCAAAGACATACGCCCCAATTGTCGTCGGTGCTATCGTCCTTATTGTCTTCATTTTATGGGAGACTTTGTTTTTCAATGGTGTCAGGGGTGGAAGTATTGATCTTATCATTCCTAAAGGTGCTTGGAGTATCGCTAACTTCAAGGTCATCCCAGTCATCACCATGGTTTTATATATGGGTTTCATGAATATTTTATTGGTCCTTGTCGAATTCTTCGGAACTGTTTTGGACAGTAGTCCAGTTATGGTTGGTGTGAGAACCATCGGAATCTTAATTATCATGATGATGACCACTATCGCTTCCAGTTTGATTCCATTCGAGCTGATTTCTCCTAAGTTGATCTGTGTTGTCGGTTTACTCGTATCTTCTGTCGGAACCATTCTTTTCACTAGAATTGATGCTTCCCATGATGTATACTGGAAATGGTGTATCCCAGGTATCATTTTATGGAGTGCTGGTCTTAACCTGTACTTCAACCGCTACTTGAATATTATTATTCTCGCTACTCCATTAGAAATGCAACTGTTGGTGACTGGTATTTGTCTCAGTATGGGTCAATTTGGTGGTGCATTGGGTACTGCCATCACCTCCTCTATTCTTGGTAACAGAGCTTCTACAATTACTGATAAGAATGAGTTGGCTCATGTTTATGGTAATGCCCTTTATTTGGGAATGGCTACCTATATTGCTTCATTTGTCTTAGCTTTATTCATCAAAGACTTGAAACTCTCAGATATGAAGCACAGTCAAGGAAATGCTGATGAGACCGCAAAAGATGAAGGGGCCATCATGGAGAAGCTTCCGCATGATGAAGATGTCGGTGCTCTGACTGTTGCACTGACACCGGCCGAAGAGAAGGCAGAACTCGAACTTAGTCAAGAAAGAAGTTCCGCTAACTCCAGTGTCTCTACTGAAGTTTAATTATATATAGAACGGGTTTAATTTATTTTGGGTAATTTTTTGCGACTTGCTGTAGTCTACTAGAAACTTGATACACTTCACTCATAACTGAAAAAGAAAAATATTTGAACAGCACTCGATGACAAGGTACAAGAGACGTAGTAAATAACAAGTCTTAAATCCCAACAAAAAATCGAACCAAAGATGAGCTTAATAAACAATAACGAATATAGTTTCTGAACACCTATTCTTGTCTCTGAGCTGAGTTAAAGGAAAGATTCTTGTAGCTAACAGATGCCATTCAAATTTCACTGGCAAGCTAAAGAGACAATGAAGAAAGACAATACAATTTCGAAGTTAATGCATGCTTGGAATCGTAAAATTTGCTTTTCCGGCACTTTTCCGTAGGAAACGAGTTTATATGCGGGATCCGGGCGATCGCACTTTAAATAATCACCCCCTTTCCTCACTGCGCACACTAAAAGAGCCGTTTTACATCAGGCACTTAGTGGACATGCGCCAAAAGCAACCGTCATATCGGTAGACAAATGGCATATCGGTAGTCAAATGGTTAGTGTATCTCTGGGCGTCACTTTCTTTGTTCAGAGGGCCCCTATGACAATCGCGATCATAAAGGTACTTCGGAAATGGTTTTTTCGTACAAAGTTGCAGTATACATTGCGCGCGCGTGCAGGTGTTTCTTTTATCAGTGGGACTGAGTTGATTATTGTCTGGTGTAAATATTAACATCAAAAGAAAGTGTCGAACGGGTGCTCTTCCTGGATTGGCTGGGAGGAGGAACATAGAGGGTCTCTTGAGTCCAGATCATACACTAGCTAAATTGCGTGGTATCATTAGGACTACTTAATCCGCTTTATGTCATTCTCCGTTTTCTCCGTGAAATAAAACGAGTCGCAGAGGCTTGACTATTCCTACTTCGGGTGTATCGTTTGTCTTATAATCCAGAAAAGATCGGATCTTTGATGGTCATATTTTATTACTCTTCATACCCTTGTAGCTCTTCCTCTTCCTGTCCTTCTTTTTGCGTGGTTTTAAGGACTTAACGCAAATAAAGTTAAAAACTTTAAATTATTGCTGAAAGAAGCCCCTCAAACAAGCCACTCATCACAAACTCTTGGTCAAGATGCATCAAAATAAAACGAGTGAGGATATTAGTAAGCGGCTGAAGTAAAAATCGTGGAATGGGTTGTGTGTCACATTAGACCACAGCAAGAGGCCCTTTAAAATGTACTCGTCAGAATATATATAAAAGAGGAGCTTCCTCCTAGTTTTCAGTAGTCAGTATAACTAGTCAAGTAAGAAAATAACAATGTCAGCCACCAAGATATTGAAACCATTGGGTGCTACTGTCGACCTTTTGAGAAGCACTGTAGGCTCAAAATTACAACATGGAATTATTGTGTTTTTGATCGTAACCAGTTCCCAAGTTATCGACAATGTTAACTTGACTATGTTTTTAAACGGTATCACAAATATTCAAGATGAATATAATACCACCTATTCCCAAGCCAGTTGGACATTGTCCGCTTATGCTGTTACTTATGCAAGTTTCATTGTTCTCGCAGGAAGAGTTAGTGACATTATCGGTCACGATATCATGTTGACTGGCGGAGTCTTCTTGATGGGAATCTTTGCTATCATCTGTGCTGCTGTGAAAAACATTTATGTCTTGATCTTGTTCAGAGCTCTTCAAGGTATATGTGCTGCTATTACTGTTCCTCCGTCATTTGCTATCATCGCTCACACCTTCGAGGGAAGAGCTTTGACAGTTGCATTGGGTGGTCTCTCAGCTTCCTTAATCATTTCGTTTACACTTGGTTTGATTCTTGGGGGTGCCTTTGATATGACTCCGATCGGTTACAGAGCATCTTGTTGGTTCATCGCCGGATACTCTTTACTCTGTTCCTTCATGCTGTTAATTGTTATCAAACCTGTTAACCGTGGTAAATTAAAGGACTTAGTCAAATTGGATTTTCCAGGTGCATTCTTATGTGTTGCAGGGGGGTTATTGCTTGTCACGGGATTCACAGAAGCTGGTGAGAAATGGGATCAACCTAAAACTTATGTCCCAATTGTTGTCGGGGCACTTGTGATCTTTGTCTTCATTTTATGGGAGACAGTGTTCTTCAATGGTGTTAGAGGCGGTAGTATTGATCTTATCATTCCTAAAGCTGCTTGGGGTATCGCTAACTTCAAAGTAATTCCAATCATCACCATGGTTTTATATATGGGTTTCATGAATATTTTATTGGTCCTTGTCGAATTCTTCGGAACTGTTTTGGATAGTAGTCCAGTTATGGTTGGTGTGAGGACCCTTGGAATTTTAATTACTATGTTGACGACCACTACAGCAGCTAGTTTAATTCCATTCGAACTGGTCTCCCCTAAGTTGATCTGTGTTGTTGGTTTGCTCATTTCATCTGTCGGAACCATTCTTTTCACCAGAATTGACGCTTCCCCTGATGTATACTGGAAATGGTGTATCCCAGGTATCATTTTATGGAGTGCTGGTCTTAACCTGTACTTTAATCGTTACTTTAATATCATCATCCTTGCTACGCCATTAGAAATGCAGCTGTTGATCAGTGGTATTTGTATGAGTATGGGTCAATTTGGTGGTGCAATGGGTACTGCCATCACGACCTCTATTCTTGGAAACAGTTCTTCCACAATTACAGATAAAAATGAGTTAGCTCATGTTTATGCTAACGCCCTTTATTTGGGAATGGCTACCTATATTGCTTCATTTGTCTTAGCTTTATTCATCAAAGACTTGAAACTCTCAGATATGAAGCACAATCAAGGTAACGCTTCCGAGGATAAAGAAGACGGAGAAATTGCAACAGAGAAACCCCTGTCCTCTGAAGAGAACGGTGGCCTGACAATTGCACTGACACCGGCTGCGGATAAGGAAGAAGCAGAACATAGCCAAGAAAGAAGCCCAGCTAACTCCAGTGTCTCAACTGAAGTTTAAATTTATATATAACGCTTTCAATTTATTTTTGGGTATTTTTGATTCCTTGTGCTTGTGTCTAATTACTTAACACACAACACAATGCTCATACTGAAGAAGGAAAAATATGCCCAGCATTCAGTTATATAGAACTCTGTAAGGCTCCCCACACTACTAAAAAGCTTAAATTTTCCCTGGTGCGCTCTTTTCTAAGCTTTGTTCATGCAGCCTCGCATCTTTCTTTTCTCCAAGAAACAAAACTGGGTGCAAGTAACGGAGATGAGCTTTTGAGTGCGAGGTCGGTAAAAAAAATAAAGTTTTGAACGAAGTAATTTTCCCTTATGAGCCGAACCAAAAGATACTTTTTTGACTGTCAAAAGAAATGAACGCTTATGGAACGAGATGGAGAAAACGGAAGACTGCAGGATATTGAACTTATCTGATGATTGAGCCGGATAAATCCTTTAATCCCGTCAGTGAGTTTTCGGTATGAAATGGCCAGTTGGTTTGCAAACCAGCGGAGCCCCAAAAAAAATCACCCCCTTTTCACGATGCGCACTAATGGAACAAAACGAAGAGCTGTCTTGTTCCCGGGTTTAAGGGGCATGCGATAAAAAATATGAACTCAGTGTAAAAGCAGCGAAGGCTGGTGACTGAGTATCAATTCCTTCGCTCTCATTCCATCTTATTGAATATGACCACAAGTACGAAGCCCCTCAAAATAGAGCTTCTCGCTTACACTTAGAAATATATCGACCTGAATATATTGTATCAACGATGCTCAGTTGACCGGTATCTTATTTGAAAAATAAAATAGAAAGAATAATCATTCTACAAGTCTTCATCTCCATGAGCTACAAGGTCGGATAATATAAGATACGGTGTATCCGATAAAAACTATACAGCAAAGGGGTGGCTCGGATAATTCGATCCTCCCTGTTTCCTTTCTCCGTAACCCCCGTAAAATAAAACGAGACGTACAAGTTTTAACATCGCTGTCTTCAGTAGATGCAAACTTATCCTATATCTCAATAATCGTCTCATGATTGACTGGTGTAATCACTTTTACCTCGTTCCTACGTAGCTCTGATTTTTTGCTTTTGGTGAACGCCTCTCAGGACTTTACGCAAATAAACTTGAGAAGCTCTAACTATTGAAGGCTTCAGCCGTGCGCTTACACCAGATTTATTTGAAGACTCTTGTTTAACAGGCCCTCAAATAAAACGAGACTCGATATTTCTAAATGCTTCGGTTAATTAATCCGGCAATAGCTCTCGTATTCTATCCGATGGAGAATAACCAAGAACTTCAAATGTACTGCCATCAAAGTATATAAAAGAAAGTCCTTGCCCTTGCTTCAACTAACTATTTTATAGAAGCCGTTAAAATGTCTACCCCTAAAGTTCTCAAACCATTAACTGGCGCTGTTGGCTTCTTAAGAAGTACAGTGGGTTCAAAATTACAAAATGGAATAGTGGTGTTCTTAATTGTAACCAGTTCCCAGATTATCGATAATGTTAACATGACTATGTTTTTAAATGGTATAACAAGTATTCAAGATGAATATAATACAACCTACTCTCGGGCAAGTTGGACATTGTCCGCTTATGCTGTTACATTTGCAAGTTTCATTGTTCTCGCAGGAAGAGTTAGTGACATTATCGGTCACGATATCATGTTGACAGGTGGAGTCTTCTTGATGGGAATCTTTGCTATCATATGTGCTGCTGTCAAAAATATTTATGTATTGATTTTGTTCAGAGCCCTTCAGGGTATCTGCGCTGCTATTACTGTTCCTCCTTCATTCGCTATCATCGCTCATACCTTCGAGGGAAGAGCTTTGACAGTCGCATTAGGTGGTCTTTCCGCTTCTTTAATCATTGCATTTACCCTTGGTTTGATTCTCGGGGGTGCCTTTGATATGACTCCTATCGGTTACAGAGCTTCATGTTGGTTCATCGCCGGATACTCTTTACTCTGTTCCTTCATGCTGTTAATTGTTCTCAAACCTGTTAACCGTGGTAAATTAAAGGACTTAGTCAAATTGGATTTTCCAGGTGCCTTCTTATGTGTTGCCGGCGGTTTGTTACTTGTCACTGGTTTCACCGAGGCAAGTGAGAAATGGAACCAACCTAAAACCTATGTCCCTATGGTTGTTGGAGCTCTCGTCCTTATTGTCTTCATTTTATGGGAGACTTTGTTTTTCAATGGTGTCAGGGGTGGAAGTATTGACCTTATCATTCCTAAAGCTGCTTGGGGTATCGCTAATTTCAAGGTCATCCCAGTCATCACCATGGTTTTATATATGGGTTTCATGAATATTTTATTGGTCCTTGTCGAATTCTTCGGAACTGTCTTGGACAGTAGTCCAGTTATGGTTGGTGTGAGAACCATCGGAATCTTAATTATCATGATGATGACCACTATCGCAGCTAGTTTGATTCCGTTCGAACTGGTCTCCCCTAAGTTGATTTGTGTTGTTGGGTTACTCATATCTTCTGTCGGAACCATTCTTTTCACTAGAATTGACGCTTCTCATGATGTATACTGGAAATGGTGTATCCCGGGTATCATTTTATGGAGTGCTGGTCTTAATCTGTACTTCAACCGTTACTTTAATATCATCATCCTTGCTACTCCATTAGAGATGCAACTGTTGATCAGTGGTATTTGTATCAGTATGGGTCAATTTGGTGGTGCATTGGGTACCTCCATCACGACCTCTATTCTTGGTAACAGTTCCACCACAATCACTGATAAAAATGAGTTAGCTCATGTATATGGTAGGTCCCTTTATTTAGGTATGGCTACTTACATCGCGGCTTTTGTCATGTCTATATTCATTAAAGACTTGAAACTCTCGGATATGAAGCACAGTCAAGGTAATGCTGCAGATGCAAAAGAAGAAGGAGAAACTACCACAGAGAAACCACCTTCCTCAGAAGAGACCGGAATTCTGACCATTTCGCTGACCCCGGTGGAGATGAAGACTGAAGTGGGACTTAGTCAAGAGAGAAACTCAGCTAACTCCACTGTTTCTACTGAAGTCTAGTTACATAGACATTGCTTTCAATTTATTATGATTGTATTTCTGCTTTCCGTTACTACACAAAATGGGAGCCATTTTTCTTCGTGGTTTCATCCGAAATTTCACGGATTTCCTTGTGATAGGTAGATTAGTTTATATGGCAATTGAAATAATATTGAATTTTTTGATTTTTTGATTTTTTGAGTTTTGAGTGTTTTTTTTTTTTTTAGAAAGAGGGGTCTAACCCTCTGCTATAGCCGTGCGATGGGGATGCTTAGCGGCGAAAAAAAGAAATTACATGCAAGTGACCCAGACCTCTAGATCTCTGCAAGGAACAATGTCAAGACGGGTTTCAAAAAGATTTCCGATGCAGGCCGGGTTTGAAATCTTTTCCATTTGATTAGGGGACTACAGATCAAAGAATTAGGCGGGCCCCTCTAAGAATCAGAAAATGGGAAGAAAGTTCACGAGGATGATGTGACCTCAATGGATTCAAGGAGACACTTTTCAACCTACAACAATCTCCCTTCATTGGCAAATATAAATAAGGGCCATTGGATACAAAGAATCATAGATCGAATTCGCATCTCATCCTAGAGAGGAGATTATGTCATAGTCACTAAAGAAATACACTACAAATACCGTTTTCCTAAAAGACCTTATTATGTCACTTTGACTTTCGGTTCCAGTTGAGTAAGTATGTTACTATTTCGAAGAAATCGCCACTCTATACAAGGTTTGTTCTCGCAGTGCTGTATTGTTGGCCGCCAATTCAATTACAGTTACGGTACAACTCTTTGCATATACAGAACTCGCGAGACCCTTTTTCATAATTTTTTATGCGCTCATCTCAGCCTCGTTTAATTCAACCTCGCATTATTGTAGGAACTGATTCTAGCAATAAAATGATGGCTCGTTTTGAAACACAGGAGATCAGTTAACGGAGAAAAAAGAAAATGTACCACTACGAATTTAAGAACCCGAGGCCATCTCGCACTATAAGAAAAATAAAACGAATAAAACGAAAGAAAAAAGTACTCGGAATAACCTTCGGAACATACAAAGATGGAAAAACTATACATAAGTGAAGAACATCGGCTCCAAGCTTGACGTAACACTGGGGATCTTCTGGAGTGGCATTCGTAGCTCCACAATTCTTAAGTTGTTGAAGCCCGCTGAAAAGAATCAAATTCAATAATGTTTCGGTCGTAGTCAACTTTAGTCGAAGCGAGCCCACTCCACCGTTCGATGCGTAAATCGTGCTCGCAAGTTGTTATTACTAATCGTCTTTATATGTTCTGCTTTTCTTTTCGTCGTTCAGCAGATTTTTGCGCTTCGTTTTATTCTCGTTTTATTCATGCTCAAGTTTTTTGCATAAATAACCCGAAGGTTAGTTATTTCTGGCTACAGCCGCGCATCTGTGCCATTTTCTAAGGAGAATTTAGTTAACGTTCTCCCCGAATAAAACGAGATTTTCCATCAAAAGCCTTACTCAGCGTCTTCTCATCATAAACGAAATCCTCACTTGATCTTGGCCTTTGTTCTAGAAAATCCGCCCAAAGGGGAAATGTTACTTGGACCCTATATAAAGAAGATGCCTCGTCACAGAAATTAAAAGATGCCTCTATATAATCCGTATTTAATAAACTATTCACAATGTCAGCAGCCTCGGTGTTCAAGCCTTTGTCTGCTTCTGTTGACTTCTTAAGACGCACAGTTGGCTCCAAATTGCAAAATGGAGTTGTCGTATTTTTAATTGTGGCCAGTTCCCAAGTTATTGATAATGTCAATATCACCATGTTTTTAAACGGTACCGCAAGTATTCAAGAAGAATTCAATACCAGTTATTCCCAGGCCAGTTGGACCTTGTCTGCATACGCTGTCACCTATGCCAGTTTTATTGTTCTTGCTGGAAGAATCAGTGATATCATTGGTCATGATGCCATGTTAAGTGCCGGGATTTTCTTAATTGGTGTCTTCTCGATTATTTGTGCTGCTGTCAAGAATATTTATGTTTTAATCTTGTTCAGAGCTCTTCAAGGAATTTGTGCAGCTATGACTGTGCCCCCTTCTTTCGGTATCATTGCTCTTACTTTCCAAGGTAGAGCTTTGACTGTTGCATTGGGTGGTCTTTCCACTGTTTTAATCGTCTCTTTCACCCTCGGTTTGGTTCTCGGTGGTGCCTTTGATATGACTTCTCTCGGTTACAGAGCTTCTTGTTGGTTTGTTGCCGCATTCGCCATTCTTTGTGCCTTCATGCTGTTGATTGTTATCAAACCTGTCAACCGTGGTAAATTAAAGGACTTGGCCAAATTGGATTTCCTGGGTGCCTTCATGTGTGTTGCCGGTGGTTTATTACTTGTCACTGGTTTCACTGAGGCTGGTGAGAAATGGAACCAACCTAAGACATATGTTCCAATTGTTGTTGGTGCCCTTGTAATGGTGTTCTTCGTTTTGTGGGAGACTTTGTTCTTCAGAGGTGGAAGAGGTGGAAGCATTGAGCTTATTATTCCTCATGGTGCTTGGAGTATTGCCAACTTTAAGATTATTCCAGTCATCACCTTGGTTTTATATCTGGGTTATATGAACTTGTTGTTGAATCTTGTTGGATTTTTCGGTGATGTCTTGGGAGATAGTCCAGTTATTGTTGGTGTAAGAACTGTTCCGATTTTGATTTTCATGATGTGCACCACTGTTGCTTCTAGTTTAATTCCGTTCGAACTGATCTCTCCTAAGTTAATCTGTTGTGTGGGATTACTCGTCGCTTCCGTTGGAACCGTTCTTTTCACCAGAGTTGACGACTCGCATAACGTATACTGGAAATGGGTTCTTCCTGCTATGATTTTATGGAGTGTGGGTCTTAACTCGTATTTCAACCGTTACTTGAATATTATCATTCTTGCCACTCCATTAGAGATGCAACTGTTGGTCACCGGTATCTGTATCAGTATGGGTCAATTTGGTGCCGCTTTGGGTACCGCCGTCACCTCCTCTATTCTTGGTGACAAAACATCTACAATCACTGATAAGAAAGTTTTAGCCCGTACATATGGTAATTCTCTTTATTTGTGTATGGCTGTTTTCATCACTGGTCTTCTTTTAGCTTTGTTGATTAAGGACTTGAAGCTTGACGATATGAAACATGCTCAAGGTAATGCTGCGGCCGCAGAAGATGCTGAGGCTGACCCAGAAAAGCTTCTGTCTTCTGAAGAAATTGGTGGTCTGACTATTCCACTGACACCAGGAGAGGAAAAGACTGACATCGATCTCAGCAAGGAAAGTCGAGCCAACTCTAGTACTTCTACTGAGGTTTAAAAATAGTCATATATAGATCCGTCCTAATTCATTAATTCATTACTTAGTATTTTTTTATTACTGTCTATTGTAAGTATAGTGCTCCATTTGGAGGTGGAGTCTCAGTTATAATGTCTCCTTAATTTTCCCAAAGGATAACTCTAAGAAGTTCATCCCATTTCTAACGTTTTTCTTTTTCTTTTGTCGTCGATGCACTATGCAAGGTCTATTATTTCGCAGAAAAAATTCTATGCAAGGACATGAGCAGAGCTCACTTACTGTGAAAAACAAAATCAAAATAAGGTTTTGAAAAGAATTTTCTATGCGGGCCTAATCGAAAAAGAAACGAGTTTGAGGGGGGGAGACAAAAATCAAATGAACCCAACCAAGCAGAAATCGAATGAAAAGAGAGATAGTTTAATCTCAGTATCAGGCTATAGCCAAAGTTATTGAATACTCGTATAATTGTTTCCCTGGCAGATATTTGCAGAGCTGTGAACTCAATGTTTAACAGCTGTGATTCGAAGATTTGCATCCCTTTTTTTGTCTGCGCATTCTATAAAAAAATAGAGATTTCTACTTAGTCAGAGGGCAAACAAACCCTGTTCGTTCCCAATTCTATTGGTAGTAATTCTAATCCACCATTGATAGCATTCTAATATAATAGTGACCATCAGTTTTTCTATGGAGCGATCAGCAACGGTTTATTTTATCTGAGTATGGCAGCTAATCTCAGAGGAATGCTCCCCCGTCGGCTCTTAACAAATATGCTGTCTCAGATGCAACTGTGTGCTGTCTCACAACGTTAAATCATTGGCCGATACACAGACAGATGCCCTGAAAAAATTTTCAACATTCTATTTTTGCATGCATTGAGCTTGAAGGAGGATCACTGCCCTTCTATTATGTTATTCACAGTTCAACTTGAAAGTTTGCTAGCATTAATAAGTATAAATGAAGGACTCTTCCTAATCTAGTTGCCAGAATAGTTAAAGGTGAAAATACTATTTAGCCTTACAAGAATGACTATTGATAAGATGCAGAAACCCTTCAATACTGCTTTAAGCTTCTTGAGGTCTAGTGTTGGTTCAAAATTGCAACATAATGTTATTGTTTTTTTGATCGTTGCCAGTTCACAGGCCATTGATAACATGAGTTTGTCTATATTCATGAATAGTATTACTGAAATTCAAGAAGAATTTGATACTACATATTCTCAGGCTAGTTGGATTTTATCAGCATATGCCGTTACATATGCAAGTTTTATTGTACTTGCTGGAAGAATTAGTGATATCATTGGTCATGACATCATGTTGACCGTCGGTATCTTCTTTGTCGGTATATTTGCTATCATATGTGCTGCTGTTAAGAATATTTACGTCTTGATCTTGTTCAGAGCTCTTCAAGGAATTTGTGCCGCGGTTACTGTTCCTCCTTCATTTGGTATTATTGCACACACTTTCCAAGGAAGAGCTTTGTCAATGGCATTGGGTGGTCTCTCCACTATTTTGGTGGTGTCCTTCACTCTTGGTTTAATTATAGGTGGAGCATTCGATATGACTCCTATTGGTTACAGAGCCTCTTGTTGGTTTATTGCAGGATTCTCGTTACTTTGTGCCTTCATGCTGTTGATTGTTATCAAACCTGTTAACCGTGGTAAATTAAAGGACTTGGCCAAATTGGATTTCCTGGGTGCCTTCATGTGTGTTGCCGGTGGTTTATTACTTGTCACTGGGTTCACTGAGGCCGGTGAGAAATGGAACCAACCTAAGACATACATTCCAATGGTTGTGGGAGCTCTTATGCTTGGTGTATTCTTCGTATGGGAAACGTCATTTTTCAGAAATGACAGAGGCTCTCACATTGAGCTCATCATCCCTAAAGATGCTTGGAGTATTGCTAACTTCAAAGTCATCCCTTTGATCACGTTTCTTTTATTTATGGGATTTATTAACGCTTTGTTAGTCCTTGTTGATTTCTTTGGGGATGTCTTGGGAGCCAGTCCAATAATGGTTGGGGTTAGGTGTCTCTCGATTTTGATTATTATGACAATCTCAACGATTGGTGCCATTTCAGTTCCATTCCATCTGGTCTCTCCAAAATTGGTATGTAATATTGGATTGTTAATAGCAGTAGTAGGAGCCATTCTTTTGACTAGAGTTGATGCTTCACACAATGTATATTGGAAATGGTGTATTCCAGGTATTATATTGTTATGTGGAGGAACAAATACATATTTCAACCGTTACATAAATATCATCATTCTTGCTACTCCATTACAGATGCAACTGTTGGTTACAGGGGTTTGTCTCAGTATGTGCCAGTTTGGTTCGGCATTGGGTACCTCCATCACATCTTCGATTCTTGGAAATAAGGCCGTCACCATAACTGATAAGAATGAGTTGGCACATACTTATGGTTCGTCTCTCTATTTATGTTTGGCCACATATATAATTAGCTTTATTTTATCATTGTTCATCAAGGATTTGAAAGCTGGAGACATCAAACAGATGCAAGATAATATTTCCGAAGCTGACGGTGAAAGTACCACTGACAATCAAAAAGAAGGCAATAGGAGCTCTTTAGAGACAAGAGATATTACTGCATAGCAGAAGACAATTGAAATCTTATATGTTGTAATTGTCATTTTTAATACCCATTCTTGAATACTTTCCAATCTCTTCATTGCTGAAATCCTCACCAAATTGATATTATGGTCCTGAAGTCTATGTCTCTGTGTAGTAGCCATGACTCGAGAGAGAGAAATATTATGCATTTGAACTTTCATTGTCGATTCCCCGATATCTATAATATACAAAATCATACTCCCAAAACCCCCTTCTCAGAGGCTTTGTAAGCGGTATAATGCAAGTCTTATGGTTGTTGTCCAAAATAGGAAAGAAAAAATTACAGACCTGCACAAAATTCCCAAAAGGGAATCCTCAAGGTGGGTCCCTCGCACATGATCAAAGGACGGAAAACGAGGGACCTACTACGAGAAGGGTGGCGACAAAATAATAGGGACTATGATTACTAACCTCCAACAGTGAAGAATAGTAATCCAATGCCAGCCAGCTCAGGTAGACAAGTAAAGGAGATGGCACACTACTAGATGTCTTTGAAAACGAGGTGTTATTTCTGAATTCAACAATAGTCATGTCGATGGCCTCGCCTCCCCTCAAAGCCTCTAACGTTATTCATCCGCCGGTGCATCAGCCGCAGACCCTAGTCCCTAATTTAGCGCACTACCTTTAGCTCACAACAAAAAAATAGTAAGGGACAATTTTCCTTAACTATTAGAATGAATTAGTAATCATTCTCCCAAGCAAAAAAATGCGGAAAAGGCATTTTTACCCTTAATAATCTTTTTCGCACTGTCAACTAAAAGTTGTGCTAACAAAAATGTGCCATCAGAGTTTATTTGATGGTATTTTGCTAACTGCGCATCTCCTTTCTTTTTTTTCTTTTTGTCAGCTTATTTCTTCCACAGAGCATCTTCAAGGTGGAAACGGAAGAAGAGAGAAGGTATTTCCGCTGCACGCCAAGCAGGAAAGGGTAAAATATTAATTACTTAGGAAAAGTTCATTTCGATGATCTAACCGTCTCGTTAAGACAAAATTATGTGCCTAGTTAAGAGGCAAAATCTTCACATTATACTACTATGTGAAACTCTTCCCCTGGGGGCATCGAGTAATTTGATCTTTCTGTATAAAAGGGATAGCTATCCCTCTTTAAACAACATGTCTTGAGATTAATATCATTACATAATTAATATAAACAAGAGCCCTTCTAAAATGTGTCTGAAGGCTTTATTTACCCCAGTATCTCGATCAGTCGGGTTTTTAAGAGAGCATGTTGGGTCCAAGTTACAACATGGTATCATTGTCTTCTTGGTCGTCGCCGGCTCTCAAATTATCGATAACTTCAACTTAGCTTTGTTCTTAAATGGAATTAACAACATCCAAGAGGAATTGGACACCACTTACTCCCGAGCTAGTTGGACATTATCAGCTTACTCTATTACATATGCTAGTTTTATTGTTCTCGCTGGAAGAATTAGTGACATCATTGGTCACGATATAATGTTAACCGGAGGAATGTTCTTGATGGGGGTCTTTGCTATAATATGTGCCAGTGTCCAAAATATTTACGTCTTGATTTTATTCAGAGCTCTTCAGGGTGTCTGTGCTGCAATCACTGTGCCCCCTTCATTTGGTATCCTTGCTCATATGTTTGAAGGAAGAGCGTTGAGCTTAGCTTTGGGAGCACTTTCTACACTGTTGATCGCTTCAATGTGTCTTGGCCTTCTTCTTGGTGGTGCATTTGACATCACTCCTATTGGTTACCGTGCATCTTGTTGGTTCATTGCCGGAACTGCCCTTGCTTGTTCATTATTGCTGTTGATAATATTGAAACCAGTCAACAGAGGAAAACTCAGTGATTTAAAAAAGCTCGATTTCTTTGGTGCTTTCTTATGTGTTACAGGTGGTATGTTACTTGTCACAGGATTCACCGAAGCTGCTGAAAAGTGGAATCAGCCAAAAACTTATGTTCCTTTGGTAGTAGGAGTCCTTGTCTTGATCTCTTTCCTCTTATGGGAGATTTACTTCTTCACTGGAACAAGAGGTCAAAAAATGTTTGCAATTATTCCACGTCCAGCTTGGAGTATTGCCAACTTCAAGCTTATTCCATTGACCGCTGTCCTCACCTATATGGGACTTTTGAATGGTCTTTTAGTATTCACCGAATACTTCGCTGAAGTACTAGGAGACAGTCCCGTCATTGTCGGTGTCAGAATGATCACTGTTTTGGTATCCATGCTTCTGACTAATACAGCAGTCAGTCTGATCCCATTGCATTCTATCTCTCCAAAATTAATCTGCTTAAGCGGTATAGTACTCGGTTGTGTTGGTGCCGTTGTTATGAGTCAAATTGATACTTCAGCTAAAGTGTTCTGGAAGTTCTGCTTCCCTGGTCTTATTGTATGGGCCATGGGAATCAATATGTATTTCAACCGTTTCTTGAATCTTATTATCTTTGCAACTCCTTTGGAAATGCAGCTGTTGGTATCAGCCGTGTGTCTCAGTATGGGTAACTTTGGATTGGCTTTAGGAACTGCAGTCACCTCCTCAATCCTCGGTTCAAAGCCAGATTCCACTGACAAGGCTCTGTTGACTAAGTATTATGGAAATGCCATGTTCTTGTGTGTGGGCGCTTACATTGCCGCCTTCATCATTGGTTTGTTCTTCAAGGATTTGAAGGCCGCAGACGTTAAACACAGTCACAACAACACCGATTCTCCTGACTCCGAGACTAAACTGGATGAGAAATCCGAATCTTTATCTGATTCGAATAATACTCCGGATGCTGTTTGAATTTTTTTCAAGAGCTATGTGATTCAACAAGATAACAAATTTTGTCGACCAATTATCTCTCTTAGGGGGGTTAGAGGATTTTATTTTTCCTGAGCGGATCTCGCTTTTCAAAAAGGGGATACATTTAGCTAGGAGGTGACGATAATAACCGAAACTCCAACCAAGGATCCTAAATTAACCAACATCATCGCAATTCATACAATAATTGATATCTATATGGATTGTAATTCCTGTTTAATATGTTTTTTTGAATAAAGTATTTTTTACCAATATATGTTTCGTCCATTTACTCCAGGATTATGCTTAGTAATTCTTTTTACAAAAAGGGGAATTGTTTTTGTTTTGCTTTTGTTTGTGCACGACTAAAGCCCTGTAAGTGTGGCTTTCAAGCCTCACATAGGATATAAAGTGACACTCAAGATGTAAACGTTGCTATCAACTCCAACAGAAGAATGTTAACAACTCTTGTAAGTCGAAAGGATGAGTTAGAAATAAATATTAATAGCTTTCAAATATCTTTGCCCTAAATGCGTCTCTTTTAGCTTAGTTGATTGTCACTGTACCCGGAAATAAACAGATTTGTTTAAGTCCGATCTGATGTCGGTCTCTGTCATCGGCTCATTCACTATTGTATGGACGGCTTTAGCCACAGTAAACTGCAAGATTTGCTTACAAATATAAAAATTTCGGGGCTGGGCAGTTCGAAAAATAGACGCTGGGAAGCACTTTTAATTTATCTCGCCTGCGGATCTATGTGAAAACAGCTTAGTGCCGAGCTCAAAATTTCTTAAAAAAAAACTTGTAAATAGTAAAGGAAATAACCCCCTTCTGGGAAATACTTGTTCGGGGGGAGGAGAGCGGAGTAGTGGGTTTAACTTCATACCGCCACGTTTTAATGTAAAATGGTCTATCTTGTATAAATATCACTCTTAATTCCAGTAGAAATCCTACAATTCAGGTCACTATTGAATTCACTTAATTTCTTAGAACAGTATGAGTTTTGTTGATGCGTTCAAACCAATTCTGAATGGGGTCACATTTTTACGGGCTACTATTGTCACAAAGTTACAGCATGGGGCTTTAATCTTCATGGTTGTCACCGGATCCCAAATTATTGATAACATAAATGTCGCCATGTTCTTAAACAACATAAGTAGCATTCAAGACGATTTTGATACTACCTATTCCAGAGCCAGCTGGATTTTATCAGCCTATGCTATCACTTATTCTAGTTTCATTGTTCTTGCTGGAAGAGTAAGTGATATCATTGGGCATGATATCATGTTAACTAGTGGCTTACTGCTCATGGGAATCTTTTCAATTATTTGTGCTACGGTCGAGAACATATATGTCTTTATTTTGTTCAGAGCTCTTCAAGGAATATGTGCAGCTACTACGGTTCCACTGACATATGGAATTCTTACTCATGTATTTACTGGCAGAGCTTTATCACTTGCGTTAGGGTCACTTGCTACAGCTTTAGCCATTGCAATATGTATGGGAATTTTCCTAGGGGGTGCCTTCGACATGACTTCTTTGGGTTACAGAGCTTCTTGTTGGTTCGTTGCAGGATACTCACTTTTATGTGCGTTATTACTGTTGCTTATTTTATCCCCAGTAAATAGGGGAAAGCTTAAAGATTTGGCTAGATTAGACTTCTTTGGGGCTTTCTTGTCTGTTTCTGGGGGGTTATTGCTTGTTACTGGTTTTACTGAGGCTGGTGAGAAGTGGAACCAACCCAAGACTTATGTTCCTATGGTCCTTGGTATCTTGATTTTGGGAGGATTTCTTCTGTGGGAAACATTGTTCTTCAGAGGTAACAGGGGTGCTAGTATTGATAATATTATCCCTAAGGCCGCCTGGAAAATCACAAATTTTCATCTTATTCCGACCATGTTGTTTCTTTTAAATGTCGGTTTCTTGAATTGTTTGTTAGTTGTGACCGGATTCTGTGGTGCAGTATTGGATGATAGTCCAATTATCGTTGGAGTTAGAACACTCATTGTATTGGTTGTGATGCTCATAACTACCGGAGTTTCTTCTTTGAAATCAACTCAGCTGATTTCTTCCAAATTAGTCTGTCTGGTGGGTTTGATCATTGGTTGTGCAGGGGCAGTTACAATGAGTCAGGTAAAAGTTACTAGTAATGCTTATTGGAAGTACCTCTTCCCAGGGCTCATTATATGGGCATTGGGAACCAACCTTTACTTTGTCCGTTACTTGAATCTTATTGTTCTCGCTACCCCTTTGGAGATGCAGCTGTTAGTTACGGGATTCTGTCTCAGTATGGGTAACTTTGGTTATGCACTTGGAACTGCTGTAACTTCATCAATTTTAGGTGACAGAACTTCTCAGAATTCAACTAAAGAAGAATTAGCTCGATTTTATGGTAATGCTATGTATTTGTGTGTTGCAGCTTATTTAGTTGCATTTATAATGTCCTTTTTCCTTAAGGATTTGAAAGGGGATGAGATGAAGCTTTCAAATAAGCGAGAAGAAACTCAAGAGTCCTCAACTCCGGAACAAATCCAAGATGGTCAAGAATCTACTGATAGTTCGAAAGATGAGATTTTGGCTGAGTCTGAAGATTTTAACAAAGCTTAGTCACAGGGTGCTGGAGCATTCCTTACATTCCCTACGACTTAAGGTGGATCGCTTGATGTTCTGAAATCTTACACAAAAAAAGACTAAGGAAAATCATTTGCCTTAATTTAAGCTACGGAATGAATCCTTCAGATAGTGATATATAAGATACAATTAAACATCATAATAATATGAGGGATTCGTATATGTCTCAATTCCTTGTAATATCTGAGTGTAGATGACCAGATCCTTCTCAGTCCCGAACAAGTAAAGATGCCCACCTTTCCAAATCGAATTCTCATCCCTATATTCTGAATTCCTAAACCGAATATCAGAACCGTTCGTCTCGCTTCTTTACCCCCTTTCTCATTTTTTTCTCTCACTCTTTCCGAACCTCTCGTTTCCTGAATTTCTTTCCGAACCTCTCCCTCAGTCTCTTTTCGTTCCCCCCCTTCTATTGTTCCCAAGCTTATTTTTCCTCCCCACTTCTTATTCCTTGGCTGTGCGCTCAAATTTCAATTATGATGTCATCTTATCGCGCAAAAACCCTCGGAGAAGAGCAAACAACACAAGACCGAAATTTTATAGATTCAGATCCCTTGTTCCAAATAAATATTCCAAATAAGAAGAGATCAAACTGGACTCTTATTGACTTAAGATGCCTATGAAGTTTGAAAACCTCCCTCCAGAGCTCAAACTCAAGATATTCAAGTATGCTTTGGCTGAAAATACCACCGCCGATGCCTCCGCGGATGCAGCTCTGCTCAGATCTGTCTCTCGTGAGTTCTACGTCTTTTACAACGAGATATTCAATGAAAAGTTGCATCGGGAGTTTGGATCTCATTTCATCTCCAACCACCTCTCCAAGATCATCGACAACTTTGTCAAACCATATATCGCCTCGTTTGACTATTGGCGCGGTGTACAGCGGCAGATGATCGCTTCTTTCCTCAACTTGCTGCCTCAGGACTTGTACTACCGTGATTCTTACCAACTAGTTTACTCCATTTGTAAGAATAGGAGATTATTTGCATCTTATCAGGATTATCAGATCGATGAGCCGTCCAATTATTCGTACAACTCACTGTATGTGAATGTCAACAAGACCTACCTTTTGTCCTATAGAAAAACCATCGAGTTGGCATCTAATGATACTTATAATTTGTCATGTGGAATCATTGTGGAGAATGTTCTAGGGCTCAGTACTACAAAATTCCAAGTCTTGGATCATGAGACCAAAGAGGAGTTGTTGATTTACTATCCGCCTTCCAATATCAATGAGATCTTACCTAAGGATAAATTTGTTCTTCTCAATTTAGGGAATTTTACTGTGGGTCCATCACTGAAGTTGGAACTGAATAGCCCTGAAGACATCAAATCAAGGATTAAACGTACTAAAGAAGTGGATATAATAATGGAAGAGACAGGTTTATATATAAAGAGTGGATTCAGTATTTGTTTTATAGATGTGAACCTGGTGATACCGCAAGCTCAACAAAGACTGCTGGTGCTTCTGCTGAAACTGATTCTGGCACAACAAACTCTGAATCTCGTTTCACGTGTGGCATCCAATATGCTGTTATCAAGCGTGAATGACAGTTCTCCTCGTAGCCCGGAAAGCAGTCCAGGTCCGCCTAACTCTTCCTCTGCTGGCAATGGTGAGTTAGTCCGTACTCGTCGTAGATCTTCGATCTCGCTTAATTCAACAGTCTCTCCAGTTCAAATCCAAGATTTCAATTTTGATAACTTCCTCTTCTGGTACGTGGAGAATGATGTCACTCCACCATTCAAGCAGAACCTTTGTAACCTAATGCTCAAGAATATTTATAAACTGCTTGAGATGACATCAGATCCAGACACAGAGTCTGGAGAAATCATCGAGAGAGATCCCGAAATATTTGATTTGGATCCATATAAGGATATCCCGAATTATAATAAGCGATTCTTCTCTCAGTATTGCATTGATAAACCTGAAGAGAAAGTGAAACGTATCTTCAAGTTTATCACGATTATTCAGCAACGTAACTACGACATGGAAGTTGCCAAATCACTGAAGGAGCATGAATTGAAGGAGTCAAATGGAATTCTGGTCAATTCCATCGAGCAATCTCCATTGAAATGGAAGATGCAGACCTTATTCCAGTACTGATTTCTTTCTTGATCAAAAATAATAGCTTTATTAAGTATACAAAATTTAATTTTCAGATCTTCTGGACTTCTCTCTTTCCATGTAATTATTCAAAGTGGTCAACAGCTTACCGACACTGTAATTGGATCCAGTTATGGTGAATATTCTTTCACCTTGATCGTTGTCCTCAGCATCGACAATAATTGTAGCACCAGATCTTCTTCTAACATCTTGGATTCTACTACCACGTTTTCCGATCAACAGGCCTACCAAATCCAGAGGGAATCCAACTTTCTCTGTAACCAAGTTAGCCCCGGTGTTACCAGCACCGGAAGGACCAACTTCAGCACCTGATGGGACTCCTCCAGCAGAAAACCCTTCACCTCTATTTCCCAGATGTGTAGAACGTCTTGGGGTAGGAAAGTAATAGACAATATCTGTAGGTGTTTGGAAGTCCTCTAAAAGACATTTGGAAATCATCTTGAGCAGTTCGGTGATTTGTTCACTTGTTCCTTGGATTTCAACAATACGCTCTGTGGATTTGTTCAAAGTATCTTTGGAAGCTACTAATTTGACGCCAAATTGCTCTTGGATCAGCTTGATACGTACACCTTGCTTACCAATCAAGGCTCCCATCTGGGAATTTGGTACCATCAACCTTAATGAGACGACATCTGGAGAAGATGGAGGTGGACATAATGATTTCAATGGGAAAAACGAGTATTGAGGAATGGAAACTCCTTCCTTGTTATTATTAGCGATCAAATTGGCAGCGAACATTCCAATCAGAGTAGAGACTCCCTCGACGGCTCCACCAACTGTCAAAATACGATCGATGCAACCTTCGATCAACTTGGAAACACCGGCCTTCACGTTGGTCTGTTCTCTAATGGAAGTGATGGAGTCACCGTTCTTACCGATAATGACACCGGCCTCCTTACCACTGACAAGGATACGGTAGTTAATCAAGGCGGTGTTCAATTCTAAGCTAACCGGTAACACCTGGACACCATCCAGTACGGGAGCGCTGCTAGCTTCTAATAATTCAGACATAAGGATAGGGTTTGGGGATGTGTTATGGGGTATTGAACGGGCGGATAGGGAAAAGTAAAGGTACCAAAGATGTAGTTGTCAGTCAGCGGTTCGATGCGATATGATTTCCCTTAACTCAGATCTTGTATGGTAACTGTAGATTTATTATATGAGAGGGCGAAAATTCGCTTTCTGCTTCAATTTTCCTCCTAATTCAGGGAGTTGTCGATCCCGGAATAGGAAAAGGGCGGCTTTGGATTTCCTAATGAGGAAATATTCTGGATTGGGTTTTCCAAAGTGTGGGATTGTAGGGCGATCGGTAATACTTGGGGGGGAATGGAGGGAGTAGACGGAGCAGAAGTAGATGGAGCGGGGTGTGTAGGATTATGATAGAGAGTGTAGGGATTCTGCTATGCGGTGATTGAAAATATCTTAGGCAAATTTGGGGCTGTACTATTTTCTCTTTTTTTGATGTGTCCCTGTCCCTGTGTACTGTCTGCCCCTTTACTTTAAGTGAGACAAAAAAAGGAGGAGCTTAAGAAAAAAAAGGAGGAAATTAAAAAAAAAAGTAACACTTGATTTCGCCCAGGATCGAACTGGGGACCTTCTGCGTGTTAAGCAGATGCCATGACCAACTAGACCACGAAACCAATTGTATGAGAGAGTTATCTCATTTTCAGTATACATTTCGTAGCAGTGGAGCATTTTAGTATATTCTGATAGCATATTATAGTTTGTCAGAGAGTAATAATATGCTGATATGGAGATTGAGTTGATATCGTTCTTGAAAATGGTCATATTTGGAAACAAACAATGGATGACACTCTAAGTCAGGTCCATCCCCTTAAAACGAATTTTTGAACACCTCAAACGGTTAATTTCTCTTTTTCATTTTATAAATTCATAATCTTTATTCTAATCAAAAGTAATTCTCTAAAGTGATCCATAAATTTATTTGTTAAATAACATATAATTTATATTTTTATGCTATTGGATGCCGACACGAAGGTACTAGTTCATCTATCACAGTTGAATAACACATAATAGAATTTCTTTTTTTAGATTTCGGACTATTAAAGATCTGTTTCAATCTACTATTCAACACGAATCATCATTAGCAAATAATCAAAATAACAATCCCTCAGAATATCTATGCATTTCTTAATTTTCCTTCTATAATTTGGTTTCGTGGTCTAGTTGGTCATGGCATCTGCTTAACACGCAGAAGGTCCCCAGTTCGATCCTGGGCGAAATCAAGTTTTTTTTTTTTGCAACCACCCAAATCAAAATCTTTACTCTATCCATTGAAGATACAAATTACACCAAATTACTTGTGAACACCTATCAATCATTTCATTAGAATATACATAATCATACCAACTCTAACATCTTATCAACATCACAAATCTTTTCCCGAGGTTTACCTTTCTTAAAACCTTGATTAAATTCCAGCTTTTCTATGGCTTCCCAACCTTTCCAAGATACGTACTTAACATTTCTTTGCTCCAAGAGTTGTTCAATAGACTCAGAGCCAGGTTTATCCTCATCTTTGTAGAGACCCAAATCATTAATTATCTCTTCTGCAGTTTGGAAAGCATTCATCATAGTCGACATGATGACACCTTTTGCACCTAAAGATATCCAACCGGAACAGTAGAATCCTTGCAAGAATCTGGAGTAATCGGCAGCGTCTACAATACGACCAGCTACATTTCCGATAGTTCCTGTTCTTGGATCGAATGGAATATTCAAGTCTTCGAACCCAGGTAACAGTGTTCCCTTATAACCAGTAGAAGTAATTAATAACTCAGATTTATATGTGATGGTCTCTTCAGTATGGACGACCTTTGGAGCTGAAGTAGGAGACTCCTGTTGAAGTCTGTTCAAAGCAAATGTGGTAGACTCCAATAATGAAGGATCAGTCTTAGATCTATTGATTTCTATAGGAGATTTCAAATAATCCAACGACCAAAATTTACGATCTACAGAATTAGAAGACAGGCCAGCTGCTGCCAGTTTATCGTTCAGCTTCAACTGCTTGTTGATAAGATCATATCTTCTCTTGTGTAATCTTCCCATTTGAGAAATAACAGGCAGGAAAGAATTCAATCTGTCTGGGTGATTGAGGTTGAATGTGACCCCATGTTTACTCAACTCTAAAAGTTCACGGAGCTCTTTATTGGTGAAAGAACTCTCCAAAAATCCTCTTCTTGCAACGACTCTTACTCTCTTAACCGATGACTCTTCCAATGTCTTAATAGCATTCTCTGTCATATCTGTCAGTTTCCAAAATTCAACTGGTTGTAACAAGGCCCTAGTTACATCTAAGGCAACATTACCATTACCAATGATGATAACATCTTCGACCTTGGATAAAGGTGGGTTCAAGTTCTGTAATTCTGGCAACCCATTGTACCAACCTACAAACTTTCTGGCACTCATTACACCAGGGGAATCAATACCTTTGATATTCCTCAACCCATCTAAATTATCATCACCACATCCATAACTAAACACCACACAATTGTAGTTCTCTTTTAACTCTGAGAGAGAGATATCCTTACCAATTTCGACATTGCCAAAAAACTTGAAATTCTTAGCCCCGACTTCCGAATCTACCATCTCTTTGAAAGTATCTTGACAATTCTTCACCTCTGGATGATCTGGCAGGACTCCGAATCTGGAAAGTCCATATGGAACAGGTAATTTCTCAAAGATGTCCACTTTTAATTGGTCATTTTTTTTCAATAATTGGTACAGAGTATAGAATCCTGCTGGTCCAGAGCCAACAACGGCCACTTTAGTACTGAATAAACGTCTACTGAGCATTTCCCCCCCTATAAACTTGGTAGAATCTCGAACCTTTTGATGAACAAAAGGCAATCACCGGAGTTTGAGATGGGGGCACCGAGGGTGAGGGGAGTTTTCCGAGGGTGAAAAATCACGTGATAAGAATCGAGAAAAAAATAAGAGTAATGTATTAAAATTCAGATATATCGAGAGGGTTAGGCAGTTCGAGATTATAACTCAAAACGACACCATTAATGAAACTAACAAAGATGATATAACGAGGTAAAGCTCCAGGAATTCGACAGCTAGTCAACCCGACTATACTACGAGATTGTCTTTCGACGACTCCTCGGTACTGATGAGACAAGTTAGGGAACAGATGTTCTAAACGCATGGAGTGACATCCGCGAAATGTGCAAAGTCTGAATACGTTTACTAAACCCAGTTGAGTAGCCAGAACGATACAATTCAACTCGGGAATGAAATTAATCAACGAAAGCCTATTTGAATAGGCATCTAATTCCACATGATCTCTCATGAAATCAATTCCGTAGATGTGTTTAGAGGTAGACAGGACACATAGTAAGCGCTCGGTATTCACGAGACCAATAGCAGAAGCAGTAGTTACACATAAAAACTTGTTATTCTGTTTCGTAGTAACTACAGGTTCCCAGTACTGCTTCTCATTCAAAGACCGGTGCATTTTTATCCTGGATCTTTTCTTTTCCAAATAATATGAGTCAAACATCTTTCTAATCCTTCTATATCTATCAGATAGAGTATTGAATTTGATTTTTGTTTGCTGATCACTTGATTTCAGGACCAAGAAAGGCATCTCAATTTCAAATCTCATGATTTTTGCAGCCCAACCGAGATCTGAAGTCACACAAGGATCAGATTCAGTGTCAAGGGCTTCATTTAGCTTTTGAGCAAATTCTGTGAATTTCTTCAGCGAGTCCAAGCCAGATGAACCAAAAGAAGATTTGAAGTCAACTCCCATTTGCTCAAAGGAATCTACAGGCTTAAAGTATTTACCATCTATATAATTGGTAGTCCATACATCGTCGCTGAGGAGTGTTCTGGAGATGACTCTAGGAGCTGATTCAAAAGTGAAGCGTTGATCTCCCGCGAGCCATTTCTCTCCTTCATTGACTACTTCCTCTTCGACATCTATGGATATACAACCACCCAGAGGAATGTTAGGAGTGTCTCTGAAAGGTCCATTCAAGAGAGCCATTTTGAATTCGAATGTCACTAACTCACAACTAATGGAGACACATGAAATTTGAATTTTCCACGATGAAAGTTTTGAAGCCTCTTCACGTGCGGTGATGTTTTGATCTTTAATGAAACAAATGTCTGGAATATTATGCAACAAAGTATGAGTGTCACGGAAATAAAAACGGTTCTGTCCCGGGTCCAAATAGAACATCGTGATAGCCTGACTATTGTCAGAAACGGCTATCAAGTTGAACTCATTATAAAAATCGATAGACCAACAAGAACGAGTGACTTTTATGAACAAATCAGGTTGAATCTTGTACCCATAAAGTCCATTATTGAGCATACGTTGTCGTACAAGATGGTCATATTTAGGTATTTCCAATAAAAGTTGATCAATATACCATATAAGTACTCTTGCGTCATCAGTAGTGACCAGAATTACCTCTCGATCGTTGAATATCCCCCATTTCATATAATTAATCGTAAAAGGTGAGTAAGGTGAGGTAGCCCTATCTCTATCTCTGGGAGTCATGGTATTTGGCTTGGTATCAAATCGTAATAATGATGAAGGATCAAGTATCAGACCTTCTCCTAAACGGAAACAAGACACATAAGAGTTAGACAGATGGAAAAACAACTGATATTTGTTGGAGAAGCAACTCAAATTGTTCTTGTATTTTATTCCAAATGGAGCAATGAGAGAGGATTGACCAATATATTCCAATTTGAGACAGTCACGATAGTTTCCAGGGTTATATGCTGCGATAGAGAGATCGGTATCAGAGGCGATAGAAGCCTCAGGGGAAGTTATAGGAGGCGGAACCATTTTGGGCTCCCAAAATTCATAAGATTCATTCAGAGTCTTTGGCAATCTCAGGTCTGCTGAATTGGTCAGTTGAGGTTCATCAGGATCCACCATTGGTTCCCCAACCTTAACATAGGCATATCCAGTATCATCATTACCAACAACGTCGATAGCCGACATCCTTCTACCTGTAGAAGAGACGTTTTGATTGGAGCTCCTCTGTCTGGCAGCATTGACCCAGATATCGACACCATCATAGAACTCGTCCAAATCTTCATGTATTTCATATTCATCGTATCTCCCAGTTTCGTCTTCATATAAATACTCATAATCATCGTCATCATCATAGTGGTAATTATCAGACTCATTACTGTCGACTGTATGATCATGGTCGGGATCGTGATCCAGATGGTGATCCATATCGTGGTCCAGCCCAGACCCTGATCCCAAATTTGAGGCTAAATTCAGTGCCAAATGCAGTGCCAGGGCTAACTCCAGAGCCTGCTCCGAAGACCTATCCCCGGCCCGATCGAAATCCGCCAGTAATAAATGATCCACAATAACACCCAATTCACCCATCTGAGATTTATCTGTGGCATCGTAAGAAGTGCCGTCTCTCATACGTTGAACGCCGGAAAGGTTCAAAAACCGCTCGAATCTGCGGCGGTGGTCCAGGTCTTGGCTCTTCACAGCAAAGCGCCGTATCCGCTCGTCACTGTTCATAGGCTGTTGGTTCGAATTGACAATGTACAAGGAATTGGTGGTAGACGGCGGAGAAGGCAGTTGAGAAGAGGCACTATCGAAGGGGGAGGTGGGGTCTTGCAAAGGAGTGGCGAACTCCACATCTCTGGATCGCTGACCCAGTGCCCGCACCTGTTGAAGTAGCTCGATCGCAGGGTCCATTGGTTTCTGTTCCATCCCACTGTCTGATTACCCCTGAGTGCTCATCAACTACGGCGCTAAACTCTTCCCTTAAATTTAAACGGGTTATCTGCGCGCGTCAGCTCAGGAAAAACTAAAAACTCGAGCTAAGTGAAATCCGAGGGTAGAGGGCACCCTCGGTCGCTCAAGGAAAATCAAAAACTCGCGCAGAGCCTGAGTGGAAAGTCCTCGGCATCGCAGAAGTGAAAAAGTTAGCGGGTTCGAAGAGAGCCTGGGGCAAGAGACTCATCTCACAAGACATACACGAAATGGGAGAAGAGAAACACCATGCTGAATATTCCTCTTTTGGGGAGAAGGCCAGTAAAGAAGAGGTCTTAGAACAAGTAGTAAGCTCTTATGTGGCTTTGGCCGAAGGTCAGACCAACTGGGTTTGTAATTTGGCTAATGCCTCATCATTGATGTGGCACGCTTACCATTCTTTGGGGGTACCCGTGAATTGGGCTGGATTTTATGTGAATGACCCGGATGATAAGTCGGGAAGTCAGTTGATTTTGGGCCCATTCCAAGGTAAAGTCGCCTGTCAGACCATTTTATACGGTAAGGGAGTCTGTGGAACAGCAGCTCTGGATAAAAAAACACAGGTCGTCCCGGACGTAGAGTTATTCCCGGGCCATATCGCCTGTGATGGAGAAACTCAAAGTGAGATTGTAGTTCCTATCTTGAGTGACAAGGATGGTTCATGTTTGGGTGTCTTAGATATCGACTGTCTTGCTAAGGGGGGTTTCGATGAGATCGATAAGAAGTTCTTGGAGCAGTTGGCTCTGCAGATTTCGTCTACTTGTAAATGGTGAATATTAAGATTAATTATATTTTAGGTAGTATATTATGTAGATGTAGTATGTAAATAAATATGAATTACAGCTCCGACCATCCATAAGGACTACGATGTCTTAACAGCTTACCATACTTGAAAAATACGAATGGCAGAGGTATTAAAGCTAACGAGAGGAACAGTAATAAAGTAGTAGCCCATTGAACACCCATCTTCTCGTACATTTGGTAAGTGAAAAGAGGGAAAAGACCCAGCATATAACAACGGACTAAAGTATTCAGTGCCATGGCACTGGCCAGATATAATCTGTACAGATCGACCGTATAATTTAATACACCGGTGAAGATTAAAGAAGTACCCAATCCATAAAGAGTAGCTCCCACTTCTGCCCCAATCCAATGGACATTAGGGTAAGATGTCCAGGCAATGATGAATAATCCAATAGTACAAGATATACTTCCAAACATAGCTAATGGTAAGCGGAATTCAGGCTCCAGAACACCATCATTACGACGTACTTGGTAAAGATATAATTGCTGAACAAGAGGGATCGCAATGACAGTTGCTAACATTCCAACAACTAATCCCAAGAAAGACAACCCTTGGGCCAAAAGTCCAAAGTTGTAAACATTTTTAAATATATAAGGAAACAGGACGAAGAACATGTAGATGATCAGTAAAACTAAACCTGAATAGAAACATAAAACGTCCATCATTGGATCTTTCAGTAATAACAAAATAGGTCTTTTGGAGGACAAAATAGTAGATTGGAAAAAGGTCAACTGACGTTCACGTTCAACTGGAGCATACCAATCATCTTCTCCGGTCTCTTTTCTTAATCTAACCAGTTTTCTTTTCAATAAAATTGGTCTATAAGTTTCAGGGACGAAAAAGAAGATTAAAACAAGCATCACAAAAGTGAAAATTAACATGACATGGAATGTCCATCTCCAATGAATTGAAACATTGATCAGAGCAGCTACAAGAGGACCTAAAGAAGGGGCCAAAAATGGAGTCAAAGAAAAGACTAACATTGGAGACCCAATTTTCTCTTTAGGGAAGACATCGGCAATAGCTCCACTCAGCACAGTCATGAAAGCAGACCCACTGAAAGCCGTCATAAATCTCCCAAACAATATAGATCCATAGTTATCACTGAAACTTGAAAGAAATTGGAACAGAAATGCAAAACCTAACCCCCCCAAAAATGTCACTTTTCTACCATAATATTCACTCATCGGGGCTAAAAATAAGGGCCCTGTCCCGAGTCCCATGACGTACAAAGATATACCCAAGACACTGACCTCTCTGGAGACATTGAAATGCTCCTCGATATGCTCCGATGCCATTGACCAAACACTAGAAATCATCGTCACGTCAAACAGCGTCCCCGAAACAATCAATGTGATGGCCCATTTGTGGAGACTCGAAAGTTTCATAGGGTCCTCACCCTGATCTAGTTGGACCTCCCTTCCGGAAGGCGTCTTCTCTAAATTATTCTCCAATGAACTCATCGTTGTCTATACCATTTCTCCAGTTCTATCGGCCTAGAGGTGATCCCACTATTTATACTCATTGCTATATTATCAGCCCTATTCTTGACTTGAAGCCCCCCTAGTAATCCCGCAAGAGCTTTTTCGGAACTAAGTCCGAGGGCTCCCATTAGATGCGCGGAAATAAAGCTTAAATCCATCAAATTTAAAGAGTGGGCTGCGAATTACTAAAAGGGATCTTTTTCGTACTGTGCGGCTGGATCAGGAAGGGGGACGTTGAAACGGTTGGATTACTAAAGTTGATGAGGAAACGGTGGAAATTCGGATTTAGTGTTATAGAGTCTGTGGTGACTCATACAAGGTATCGAAAGTTGAAATTCGTATCATTATTATGTAGATTATCTCCAGGAAGGTCTTGATGAGGTGTTCTCGTTGTGATGGCTGATTGGGCCGTGGTACACGACCGACGATTGCCTGGAATGGATGTTTAAGTTGGATAAAGTGCTCGATTTTCTGAGGCTGCTTGAGGCCACTGCGGCAGAAGCTGCAGCTGCAGCCGTTGAATTTGTAGAGGTCGTGGATGAGTAAATTGATCTTGAAGATGGATTTCTACTGAAATGCATCGTACTTGACTTTCTCATGCCACTAGTGGTATTAGGGTAGTTTGTGGACGAGGAAGAAGTAGAAGAGGAAGTAGAGTTCTGGATATCGTAGCTTGAGGTGGATTTCGAAAGTGATGATGCTGTAGGTTTGAGAAAAGAGAAACTTCTAGATTGTGTAGTATTACCTGTAGTTGGGGGTAAACTTCTTTGTGTTGTTCTGCTCAGTCTAGGGTCAAGTGTTCTGCGTACAACTGGTGAAGCTTCATTTCTAGAACGAACCGGGGCCGACTCCAGTGAAAGATTTGTGGAACTTCTTGCTTCAGCTCTTAATCTTGGTAAACGGTTGGAACTTTGATATCCGGTATTCAGTCTAGGATCAAGACTAGATCTTCCATGAGAAGGTGCCTCTCCCATAATATCATGCAGCTCCCCTATTAATGTCTTCCTTTTCTTCCGTACAATGCTGATTTCCGGTTGCTTGAGCTCAGATGCGCGAGTCTGTATACTGGAGGCTGAACTGAATCTATCTCTATGAGGACTTCCATTGGATGTGGTTCCACCATTAGCAATCTGTTGTACAGAATAATGTCTGTTGATCGATTCCATTTTGTTGAATCTTCTCCTATGTTCACTGTTAAAAGCATTTCTCATAGCACTTCTCTTGTCATCCATATGTCTTCCAATATTAGATCTAGGTGAAAATAAACTTCTTCTTGTTTGTGCCTGCTGCCCTTCTGGTGACTTCAACAAAGGAATATCATTGTAACTATTCATCATTCTATGATCCAATTCCTGCAACACTTTAGAACTCAAATTCTTGGAGTATTTCTTGGTCAATACTTCATCTTCAAATTTGAACTCAAAATTCTCTTTATTTCCAGACTCGTTCCCTTCAAATAACTTCGGATATTGTGCCTTCTGTGTCTTGAACTTGAAAATAGGGCTTCTTGGTAAGGGGGACCCATTAGCCAAATCATGAAGACCAGGAGCATTCTTCTTAGGCGTGCTTAACATCATGAAACTTGACTCGGCAAGATGTCCAGACCTCGCAAGCTCCGAAGGGTCCTCTTGCATTGGTGACCGATTTACTCTTTGCGGCAAATGTAATTGCAGCAGTTGTAAAGTGGGAAAACTGCCAGGAAGCAGTGAAGTGTCCAGTAAGGACGTATCAATCATCGAATAATCGTCGTAGTTCATCACACCACACTCTCCAGTCCTTCAATTCAAAATAACTGGTCCTTTAAATGAACTGATCCGATTAATTCTTAGCGATGCTTCCCTTTTTTTTAACGCTTTGTAAAAAATTTAATTGCATATATTTCCAAATTAGGCAATATGTAAATAATGAGCCGAAAGGGGGTTAGGGGATGCGTTGGGGGGTTAGGCAGGGAAGTGGAAGGGAGAAGGGAGTGGGGAACAGGGAGAAGGGCCATAGCCGGATAATCAAGGAGAGATCACTGATCCCACTTACCATCAAACTTCTACAACCATAAATCATACAATAAGAATATTTTATTAAATTTACAAGTCAAAAGGAAAACTCGAATCTTCATCATCAGGGTAAGATGTCTGATAGTTGTCTGGGTCAATCATGAATTTTGGGAGACTGAAAACGTTTTGAGCAAAATTACTACCAGTGATTCCTTCTTGAGGATCAAAAAACAACGTATTATAACCGTTCAGATCGCCTTGATTTGGAGGAGTTGGGACACCCGGACTGAAATTCATATCATTCATCATCGAGAAAAACAACTTAGAAGGATCATCTTGTATATCTCCAAACAGAGGAGATGGTTGGGACGTTTGAATTGCAGCTGTAGTGCTGTAGTAAGGTTCTCTTTGAGTATCATTCAGAGGCGATACAACAGAAACTGAGTTCCCAAGTGGAGAAGGAGCAGTTGGAGCATGCTTATTTTGTCCATTTGCAAATGGACTAGTTGAGGAAGGAGAATGATGAGAAGAGAGGCATGCCTCCGAATTATGAGCAGCAGCAGCAGCAGCGGTTGCGACACCTCCGACTTTAGCTGATCGTCTGGCTCCTCCTTTGATAAATTGTTCATAATCGGCATACATAGCACTGAAAAATTCTCTATAAGCAGCGTTCTTACTGAAATAATCTCTGTCCTCTTCTTTCTCATGAAGTTGTTCGTAATGAGCAATCAACATGAAACCCATGAATTTCATGACATGTAAAATTGAGCCCATCTTTCTCTTACAAACAGGCAATCCAGAATCCTCCAATACATAAAGAATTTTGATCATCAAATCAATATCATCTCGCAGACAAGGCAGTGATATATCTTGTAAACAAGAACCAAATAAAGTGATATAGGAACTGAAAGCGTAGAAAACACAGAACCTGAAAAACTGCTCTCTATAGTCGGTAAATAAACACATCATAATCAAACATATTTGACGAGCAGCTGACACACAAGGGTCAACTCTAGTTCCTTCATTAAGTTTCTTCTTTTGATTATCAAGAGAAGCTGTCCATTGATATGCTGAACTCAATCTGTTGATACTCATGACTGTGTGATGATACTGCAAATGGAGATGGATCAATAAATGGCGTACTGATAATTTCTTCTCTAAATCTTTTGCATCTCTCAAGTAGTAAGAATTGAAAACTTGAGAGGGAGAATTCAAATTCGAGGGAGGTGTAGATTTCTGGACTACATCTCTTGGGACCGCATTCGTTAAATCTAATCCCAATGGTGGAGGCAAGTCATTATACCATTCGTCAAGTTCCTCATTCAAATCCAGTACCATCCTATCAACATCCTTGGCAGTTTTTCCTACAAGCAGCCTGGCGCTGAATAATTGTTTATACAGTTTAGCGGAAATGGTTGCTAACTCCAAGCTACAACATTTGTACAAGGATACCAAGTTTTTCATAGGACTCTCTTTGAGTCTGGTTTCAATCTTGCGGTAAAATGACTCCTTTTTCATCTCCATTTTGAGTTTCTTCTTGAACGAGTCTGGTCTGTCAAGTAATCTAAAATAATCCATAATATTGAATGGTTTATCAAAGAAGAAATAACATGCCTTCAACATGGAGCCGTCAACTGACGTAACATCATGGTCATGAAGATGGACAGGCTTTCCCGTCTTCAAAGAGACAGTTTGGTCCATCAAATATGCACTCACAAATAGTGAGAATGACTTTTCCAGATCCTCATTCGATAAACCAATATACAGTTCGGAACGATGCAAACCCATATCTTGCAGAATTCTGATGAACATGGCCACCATTGTATTTTCCCTGAAGGCATCGAGAGTGATCTCGGAGTGGGCAACCAACAATGACATCAGTGTCAAGGTGGTAAGACCATGATGAACTATAGCTATTCTTTGATAGTAATGGATACAGCCAGTCAAAGCGTTCTCGTGATGTTTTTTCAACTGCAGGGTCGATATTCCAAGCGGATGGGGCTCTCCAGAGAGTAACATAATTTCCATTGACATATTGATACCGATACAACTTATAGCATATAACACCAACCACTGAGAAGAATTTAATCTTCCTGAATGGCGTTGGTGGTAAAGAGACATGGTTTCATCTTTCTTAATGTCGAACAAAATCAGCAAGGGAGTATACAAGAAAATTTGTAAAATCAGGGTAAAAGTCTCTTCATCAGGAAGATCTCCGACGCTGCTCTTATCCAAAGACTGCTCCCACATTAGAAGGTCATAATCTGGATCCAGCGAAATCTGGTCGTGGACATGTTGATAATATCTGACAAAGTTTAAATTGTTCATTTTTTTTGCAATCCATCTCAAACCACGTTGACTAAAAATCGAGAAAGATGAATGGGATCCAAAATAGTGACGACTTTCGTTAACTTCGACAAGGACGGATGCGGGGACATCACCTTTGGAGCTTGTTGATGTTGCTGATGAAGAAACAATGGCGGTAGAATTTTCTGGGAGGCCAACCGGTGGCTTCTCAGTCGAAATTTTTTCTACTTCACCTTCGTCCTTCTTGGTCATATAATGTAATAATTTTTCTAGCATTTCCTCGACATGTTGTACCCTATTTTCTAATTGATCGGAACCTTGTGGGGTGGTGCCCCTACTAGCGCCCGTAGAAGGGACAGCCGAAACATCCACAGAAGGATACTGAGTAGGATACGAGATCATGAACCCATCTGCAGGATCTACTTTGACCATCGGATCTTTCTTCTTTCTCTTGGAAATCACCCTCTTCTTTGGCACATGATGGTAAGTACATACAGCGCCATGAGTCTTACAGTTTTTGCATTCTTCTTCTCCGTCACATCTTATTTTTTTCATACGACAGTTATCACACAGTTTTTGGATCCTTGAGCGCTTCTTCGGCCCGTCTGAATCGTCATAATCACCCATTCTTGACTCTTAGGATCTTTTTAGCTATCGCCACCGTTGTTTATTATAAGGAATCAAGAAGATCTTTGAGTTTTTTTTTCATCGCAGTTTCTTAGTGCGCGCAATTTGATCGTTTATTAGGAAGGTAAGGCTCGGGAAGGAGGTTAGATGAGTAGCAATTTACGAGTAAAGAGATGGTGACTGAGTGCTTGAACGTTTGAGTAGAGGGGTATACGAGGAGGGACGAATTTCAGAACAAGCAGGATCTGCAGTACATGGAAGTTAATTTATTGCTTAAATTGACAGGGAATTATGGTTTGAGCTTGGAGTGGGGCTACGTAGTACTGGGGCAACGAGGGGTTACTTAAGAGGAGGAGGCTGATACTTCAGCTAAAGATGTTAATTATATTCAGTTCGAATTCATGAAGGTGAAATACAGAGGTTTAGAATATGAGATATCTTGAGGATAATCACGGAGCAATCTTGTGGATTCACATGTTATTTGATCTGATTACTCCGATCGTAACCCCCCGGTAACGGAACTTCGGAAGCAATTTTCTCCTATCACTTTTTTCCTAGTTCCCGAGAGCTTATAGTATGGGGATAAAAACTTTAGATTTTTTCTTGTCTTTGCTTCGGGGATAGTTGCAGAAATAGGACACTGTGCCGATTGGTGCAGTTAGCATTTTACGAATTATAGAAGGGGTTTAGGCTAAGCTAAGGGTCAAGTTCTAGAACTTTAGATTTATTCTGGAAAAGAATTATCACGGGTACTATGAGTGCGTATTATTTGACAGAAATATCACTCACCATGACTCACTATTCAATCTCTGATTCCCTATCTTTACCCTCTGTAATTGAATCTACTCATTTCAACTATCGAACAACTAAAACTATGAGTTTTGAATTAAAAATGCACAATAAAATTGAATAAATAACGACTAGCTAATAATATATAAACCGGAGTCATAAAAGACTTCCAAAACCTTAAAACCCAAACTAAACAGAGTCAGTCATTTGCTGTTGACCAACGTTGGAGAGTGAATTCTCGTAAACCCCTTGGAGAATTTGCATTCTAAATCTCTGTTATTGCAGTTCGTGCAATTTTTATACTTAATGTACCTGTATAAACCACCGTTTTCGCTCAACTTCTTAGTCAAAGATACTGAGTTATCCAAGACTGTCTTGACTATTTTGTATTCAGAACCAGGAATTCTATAAATTGGATTTTCCTGATAATCGTAGCCCAAGACTGTCTTATCATGTGGAAATTTGAACACATTCATCTCCTCCTTTGATAACTGGTTCCATTCCATAATAAGAATATCAGCATCACATTTCAGCTTTCTCGATCTGCAGTAATCGCAAGATGGACCTGATCTTTGGTGACGCTTCTTCTTTCTGTTATTGTGTTTGTTATGGTAATTATGGAGATGTTGAGGGTGGTTATGGTGATGTTGATGTATATGGCTATGTCTATGGGTGTCAACATTTCCCATGCGAGGTTCATTGGCCCTGGTAGGTCTGCGGCTCTCCTCCTTGTCCGGCAATTGCAAATGAGGGAGGTCAATTGGATTAGTTAAAAATTGGATCGACGTCATATTCACTCTCCCTCACTTTCTATAAATATTCTAAAAGTTGGCAGTGAGGTTTGATTTATGGCTAGGGGGGTTATATCTTAGATTTATCACTCTATTTCACTCAAATGTTGAGGATTCTGGGAAAGAGGCATAAAATTGTTTCTCCAAACGGTCTCAAGGAAATCTGAGTATGAATGAAGTGACAAGTCATATATTTATATCACAGGAGAACAACTCGTCAAATCGGAGAACACGATACTGGTACGAAAATTTTTATTCTTTTCTTTTTGTAGATTTACTCCTGGTTTTGCTTCGCAACAATGTATTGCTTATTATACTTTTTTGCTATGTTGGATGAGGACAAAGGGCAAGGGCCACCGTAAGGGGAAAAGAATTGTCTGAAAGAAATGGAATAGCGTGGAGCTCGTAAAGAATTAGACTAGTAACTACCAGAGACAAACTCGTATAAGGACGTACGATATTGGTTGAATTCCGTATTCAATTAAGAGTAAGCGCAGATGGAACCAACTTGAAACAACCCACCCCACGGAAATGCTTGATTTCGATAAATAGGATACTCTCTTCATGCAGCCCACAGGAAAAGATGCGTAGAGTGTGGTGTAGACATAAAAATTTTTCCGGATTCGTGCATACTTTTAGTGACTAAAAGCTGCAGCAATACCCTAAAGGGGCGAGCTGGGTGACTTAAGTTTATCCGTGAAGGTCTTGATTGTAAAAGGATGGACTAGTGAAAAGGACGAGTTGAACTCTTGTAGACGGTGAAGAACTTGTAGACGGGCTTCCGATCGTCTATATTTGGAACGTCCCACTCATGCACCACATCCGCTAGTCTAACATAACAACAATAACGCCTTAGCCACCGGACTGAACGAAAAAATAAAAAAGGTCAAAATAGTGATGTAACTATGATGTAATCTTTGTCTCAAACAGAAGGGCAAGGTGGGAAAATTGGGAATAAATGCACGACTTTATGGGATAAGGTGGGGCCGTGAGAGGATGATCTGGACTTTGACATCTACACATTTACAAATCACCATCAATAAATAGTTACTTTATTTGAAATATCCTAAGTAAATATCCTATTAATCTCGGTCATATCCTCATCAAAACGTTCAACAAGTTGATCGTGATAATTACAAATATTGGTAATCTTGACCTTACATGGACAACTTTTCGACAGTGGTGTCTGTTGGTTGACGAAATTGATATTGAACAACGTCAACGATTTCAACTCACAGTCTTGTAAATAAGTTAACAACTTCGATTTGAGGAAGAAATCAGAATACAAAAACAGGTTTTTGAAGTCCATTTTGTAATCCAATTTGTCCATTTTAAAATTGGAATTCAATTTTCTGAATAAATTTTGGAATACCTTATCGATTTTGAGGAACTCTTCATACAACAACACGACAATAGAAGAGTTGGAGATGAAATTTTTGAAGAAATTCAACTCCTTCAAGATGACAAAATCGATCTCCAAATTGTTCAAGTTACAATTGAATGACAACCTGTCCAGAAATTGAAATCTCGATAATTGCTGTTGTAATAATGTCAACTGGACTAATTGTAAGTTGACAATGTCAAGGTAGATCATCATCTTATTTAAATGTTTCTGGTTTATCAGCATTGTCATAACTAAAGAGTTGATCATCATGACCCGTAAATTATTCTTATTATCTTCAAACAGATTCATGTAGATGATTGATAATGAGCTGAGAGATGTGGTAAAAGCTGACAATAAAGCAGGTAAGGATTTGAAGATGACCAAATCTCCTCCATCGTCGATGAGAATGAGTTCCAAATTACGGATCTTTGTATGGTCTACTTTGGACAAAATCAACTCATTATCTTGAAGGGAATGGCTATTTTTGATAACCAATGATAAGGTAACCAAATCGGTGAACGGTGGGGATTTCTTGAATATTTCAAGGTAGTCAGTATCCAAATTCTTTGGGTAATCTTCCACTTTGAAAGGAACAAATAATTCTTGGTCAAAATCGGGTCTTAAAGAGACACTAAGTTGATCCAAATCAATGATTTCTCCTCCATCGATTTGGAGATATTTTTCGTCACTCAAATTCTGGAACTCAAACTTCCTACGCTGATATCTTACGATATCAGACAGTAAGAACTTGAGCATCTGGTTTCTCGATGATATAATACGGTATGGCCGTACTGGGTCTTTGCTATATCCTGGTAAATAGTAAATTTGCTTGTAAATTTTAAGCATCATTAATTCATATAATTCCTTGCATGTTGAGCCAAGGCTGATCAAATCTGATACTCCCAAGGAGTCAAGGATGATATCCACGCATTGCGGCGGAAGTTGTAATATCATAGTTTTAGTTCTGTCAAATAACACTGTTCTTTCTCTCGCTTCTCAAATAGTTAGCGCTCGCTGACATTATATATATGCAAACCCTTATTTTAGTATACCAAAAAACACAAAACCAACCACTTAATCGATGGTATCTATTCAAATATGTGAATCAAAGATGAAATAAGTCCAATTTCCTCAAATCTGCTCCTATCCACTATCAATATTTGATTTCAAATATCGCAATTTAATCTGTTGCCCGCCCAAATGGAGCCACAGTGGGAGGTTTTTTTTTATACAAAGACCGGACGATTTTTTGTGGAGATACACACTACCTTTTCAATACGGGGAATGACCTTCCTAATAAGGAAATACCGGTAAATTGGGGGTGATCTCATAATTTATTTATTCATCTATACATTATCAGTCAGTGGTGGTTGGAGAGGGTTATCGGATTCGGTTTCTTCGGCAATCGATTCAGCTTCGGCGATAGCGTTAGTGTCTATTTTGTCGGCTACTTCTGTTTCCAGACCTGAATCTTCAGCTTCTGGGTCGGTGTCCAAAGTTTCGGCACTACAAAGCAGGAGCCAATCAGCTGGTAATTCCCATTGGGTGTAAATGCTTGGAAGGACATTGACTTGCATCAGAAGTCCCAGTTCCATATGCCATCCCAAATGACAATGGAATGGCCAGATTCCTGGATTATCTAAGACAACTCTAATTAAAATGTACCCGTAACCACCAACAGCTACTGTGTCTCTCTTTATAGGAGTCTCCAAGTTGATACTGTCGTAATCTCTCAGAGGTTTGAAGTAGCCTTGTCCGAATTTCAAGACCCAAAATTTATAACCATGCAAATGGAAAGGATGTGATCCATCGTCATAGTTATTGATTAATATATCAACCACTGAAGCCTTTTCGACAGTAACAGCAAATTGGTTGTTATTTGGCCCAAAATTCGTGCTCATATACAGATCTCCATCGGATTCTTTCTTTACATGAGGATGTCTGATTTGTTCAAGCAACGAATTTTGGTCTCCTTCTAATGGCTTGTAAGTGACATCATTCATGTATCCTAAAGAAATTCTATGCAGTTTAATTTGGAATGACGAATCAATATGGAAATATTGGTCAATCTCTTTAGGAATACTGTCACCAACAGGAACCAAAGGTGTCAACAATGTCTCATTCAATTCCCTACATCTGACATTAGGATGTCCAAATGATACGGAGTGAGGAACTAACTTGTCAGAAACACTATAGTCTGGAATCAATGGGGTAGAATCAGACTCATCAACGACTACAACCAGACGTAAATCCAAATCCAAGTTTGGATTATCTTCTGCGAAACAGAATGGGTTCATACGAGCACTTAAGCTGTATAATTTCCCACTCTGATCTTCTGGGAAAGTGATTAACACACTATAACGTTGCAGGACTGCGATTCTGATGACATCCAAGTCCAAATTTTTAACATTAGTTCCTTCCACTTCCACGATTTCCAAGTGATGCTCATCAATACTGAAGTCGATCTCCAGGAAGAAACCAGCGTTAATTAATCTCAATCTGTATTGCTTACCCAGGTTGAATTGGAAAACATGACGAGCACTCAAAGACTGGTCACAGTTTTTAGAGTCATTGTTTGCATACTTGGAACAATCAAAATAACCACTTCCTTGAATCAACCCGTTATCAGGAGTTGGTTCTGTATTTTCATTTCCTGGGCTCAAATATTCCTCCATATATGAACTCAGTTTATTATGATACCAGTCATTAAAAATGATTATCCTGTCTTCTTCATAGTCAAATTGACCGTTTTTCTTCATCAACAGAGTCTCTTCTCTAGAGTGAATGATTAAAGGTCCAAACAAACCATCAGCATATTGAGTGGAGTAGTGAGAATGGTACCAATAAGTACCCCATTGCTCTTCATCGATCTTGAATTTGTAGGTCATTTTCCCTTGAGGAGGAATATCACATTGATTGATTCTTGAAGAACCATCGTAATAATTAGTTCCTCTTTGGAATAAACCATGGAAATGGATAGTTGTTGGTTCATTACCATGGTTCTCGACCTCAATTTCCAACCAATCTCCACTATTACATTCGATTAATGGAGCAGGAAATTGGCCATTAATAACAGTCAAATTTCTCCATACTCCATCAGGCAGCAGCTCAACTTGTGAAATGGCAAATTTGTATTGTCTGACTTGGTTAGGTTCCTCGGATTCACTGAAATCCTTCTTTAACTTGTACAGCTTCTCAGTATCCAATTTCCAAGAGAAATCATGAGTTGGAGAAGTGAAATTATCTTGAGACAAGAAAGAGGTGACCTTGAATGGCTCTTTATCGGTGTTGTGATGCTTAGGACGCATCACCTTGACCTCTACCAGTACAAAACCTAGCACTACCACCAAGCAGCAAAATAACACTATATTCAACTTGCAGCAACGGATCAAACTGCGCACACTCGTTATATTTCTAAACAAATCATCATCATTTTCGTCATCATTTACTATTCCTGTTAAATCTATAGTATTTGTATTAGCAGAGGATCTCTTGAAGTTGGCCTTTCTTTGATTTCTCAATTCCTCCAACTCTATTACTTCATCGTTATCATCTGAACCAGAAATGGAGCTGGCTCCACTCACTTCTTGGTCCACCTTGGAATATTTTGATCCCCCCCAGCTGAACATGATATCAGAGTGATTCTTATATAGAGGTTGATTTAGAGTCGATTTTTCAAAATTACAACTACGAGGGATGACTACTTGTATTTATTGAAAAACTCGTGTGAACAAAAAAAATTTCAAATGCAGATGAGGAATCAGGGTACTGGCTTGTGCATTTAATAAGAGTGTAGCAGCAGAGCAGCAAAGAAAGTAAGCGAGCCCGAGGATTCCAAGATCGGTGTGGCACTCATGGAGCAGATGGGGGGTTAAGATGAAAAAAAATGATTAAAAAAAATTAATAGAGTGAAAACGTGCTCCCGACTAAAAGTGGAGGTTGCAGAGGGGCTTTTTTTATTTACTTAGCAGATAGTACGGACGGAGAGAGTGATGCAGACAAATTACGAAAACAAGAGCTTTGATTGGCCAACAGCAACATTTCTGCATGACACAGTTGTAATCTTATGCACGGAGTGGGCATATAACATTAAGCTTTCCGATAGTTTTTGACTGGACACCGATCCCCTTAATAGTATTACATAGTTAACTAAGCCATTTGGGGGCCACGTTTTTTTGCCGTTTCAACAGATATGTCTGAAATCATGTAAACATAGGGATGAAAGGTTGATCCCATATCAACCATCATCCATCAAGCCATCTCCATTGTGCTAAGGTCTTGTCTTCTTCCTACTACTCCTTTCCCATGATAGCCCTCCAATACGAGCGCCCCATTGATAACACCCTTCAGATAAGCAAAAAATTAAGCTCTCTAAATTTCTTGGTGCGCCGTGGTGTCAACAGGGGTAAAATTTTAACTCTTTCCTAAAACGGTAATGTGAGGGGGGTACAGTGGGATTTTACCGAGCAACGTGCTCGAGGTGAAGATTTAAGATTTAAGAGGAAATACGAAACGAAACCGAGAGCGGGTATTTTAACGGTTATACAACGAGATGGGAAGGGTTGCCGATCTGCGGTAAAGTAATTGAATCTGTTTCCTCAATGGGTCCAATTAGCCACACATGGGCTGAAAAACAAGGGCCCAACACCCCTCTTTTAGTATGTGAATGAATAATGACTGCACGATGGTTGGTTGTTTTTCTATTGCAAATGCAGCCCATTTCTTTTTACCAAATCTCCGACAATAACGAGTCGATGGTAATTAGCTGCAAGGTTTAAAACCGTTTAGTTGCATTATATAAATATGAATCTAAATATCCATTTTATTTTTCAGATTCGATCTCTCTTCGAACCAATTGAAATTTAACAAAAGGTAATATAAAATGTTGTTCAAGAATTTGGCTCTTGCTTCTTCTTTGGCTTCAGCCCTCGTTGAGGCTTCCACCGAGAGAACCTACTCCACCATTCAACCTTCGTTGACCGATATTGAGCTGGCTGCCGAGACTGCTGTCACTAACCACGAGACTTCCCACGTCAAGGGTAAGTTGTTCGACAGATTCGTTGTCATCTGGTTGGAGAACACCGACTTCGACAAGCTGTACGACAACGACGACATGCAATGGTTGCTGAGTCAAGGTATTGTTTTGAACAACAACTGGGCCTTGTCTCACCCATCTGAAGAGAACTACTTGGGTGTCGCCGGTGGTGACTACCTTGCCTTGGACAACGACAGATTCATTAGAGTCCCATCCAACTACTCTAACATTGTCGACTTGTTGGAGACCAAGGACATCTCTTGGGCTGAGTACCAAGAGCACTTGCCTTACTCTGGTTACCAAGGTTTCGAGTTCCTTAACCAAGAATCAGAGGCGAATGACTACGTCAGAAAGCACAACCCATTGATTCTTTACGACAACATTGTCGAGAATCCAAACCGTTTGGCCAACATCAAGAACTTCACCGAGTTCGACCTCGACTTAGAGAGAAAGACCTTGCCTCAATGGATGTTCATCACTCCAAACATGACCAACGATGGTCACGACTCTACCATTGGTGTCGCTGCCAAATGGACCAGAGACTTCTTGACTCCATTGTTGAACAACTCTTACTTCTTCGACAACACCTTGATCTTGGTTACTTTCGACGAGAACGAAACCTACTCTATTCCAAACAAGATCTACGGTCTTTTGTTGGGTGGTGTCATTGACGACGCTTTGAAGGGTACCGAAGACTCTACTTACTACGACCATTACTCTGAAATCTCCACAGTTGAATTAAACTGGGATTTGAACCATTTGGGTAGATTCGATGTCGATGCTAACGTATACTCTCCATTGGCCAACATTACCAACTGGGTTAACAGAGAAGTCGATACCACTGGTCTTTACAACAATGCCTCTAAGACTGGTTACTTCAACGACGACACCATCCCATTGCCTCTGCCAAACTGTGACGTCATCAACCAAAACGGTAAGCCAATCTTGCCAGCTATCGAGGCTGTTTGGTCTGCTTCTTGTCACGGTGGAGACAACTCTTACACCAACTCTGCTGCTTCCACTGCCTCCGTTGCTCCAACCACCACCATCCCATCTTCCTCTATCGTTACTTCTGCCGTCTCTTCTGCTACCCCATCCTGTGCTGCCCTTGGCACTTCCGTCTCTTCTTTCTTGGAGAACGTTTCCAAGGAATTCGGCTCTTCTTGGACTCAACAATTGAAGAGTGGTAACAAGCAAGGTTCCTTCCCAGAATGTATCATCATTGAGGATGGTGAGGAAGTTCTTTGCAGTATTGTCACCTACTTCGAGCAATTGGAGAAGGACATTTTCAAGGGTATTTTCAAGAGAGATGACAACTCTTCTTCTAACTCTACTTCCTCTTCCTCCACCAACCTGGCTGCCGCTGTCAACACTTTCTCTGGTGTCACCTTGACCGGCTTGGCCTCTGTCTTGTTGTTGCTGCTCTTATAAGCAGTTGGCTCTTATTTTTATATTTATTTTAATTACAAAAGTTCAATACATTTAGAAGCCTATTTATTATCTTTATATCCCTTTTATTCTTGTATCATATTAGTCAATTTGGCGTTCAATTCCAATTGAGACTTGATCGAACTGGCCAAATATTCCACCATCAAGGTGTCTTGGATATGGTTGTTGAACAATTTCTCCAAGTTTTCATGAGAAATCGAGTTTGGCTTATTACTCAAGTTCTCCAAGAGGAATTTGCCAATCTTTTCGTCACCTTTAATGTTACCACTCAATACACCTTCGACGTATGTAGAGACTTGGTCGATCAAAGTGTCAATTTTGGAGATCTCGTCACTCAATTGCTTTAATTCACCAGAAGCTCCGGTTGGTAACAGGACAGAGTTACCAGCTTCACTGGCTTTGTTCAACCATTGTAACAGGACTTGTTCGGAGGAATCGAATGTGACTTCATGTGGAACTTCAGAGAAAATATATGAGCCGGTTCTGTCCAAATTCAACAGCAGAGCCATCTTTCCGGTGGCACCTACTGGACAAGCGACAAAGGCCTTTAAAATTGGGGTGATGATGTCACCGGTGGTCTTATCAATGGTGTCTACGGTCAAATGTACCAGTGGGTGTGGTCTAGCACCCTCAGAGTTGGAATAGAAGGAGTGGATCAACCCGGTAAATGAGTCAATTTGAGAGTTGATGGCAAACCATCCCACAATGACTTCCTTTGGATTCAGATGCTTGTATAATTGGTATAACAGCTTTGGTTGGTCTTCTTCGATGATGATTTCTTCTCCGTCTTCTTCATGAGGAACAATGAACAGGTCTCTGACCTCTACTTCGCTTCCATCGTCAGAGCGCATACCCATCAATGTACCGATGATTCTCTTGTCGTTTTTCACATTGTATACGCTTTCTAATAATTGTAATAACAGGCCGGATTGGACCTTTACTTTCATGGAAATTGGAGACAGCGTCAGGCTGCTGCTCAAAGTAGGTCTCACTATATTCAAAGGGGCCATTTTTCGTGTTTGATCCTATGCAATAATGTCAGTTAATCTTGGTCTTTAATGAAGCGAAGTTGAACAAAAAATTTTCGTCAAGATTTGAGAAAAATTTTCTTAGGGAGGGAAAATACGCGGGGAGGAGGGAGGATAGGGTAAATTTGAGAATGGATGAGGTCAGTGGTTAGAGGGGGTGGTTAAAATGGGGTGAAGTGGGTGGAATTTGATGAAAGTTGGCTGGGATGAAGATATGGATGAATATAGGAGAAGTATTGATTTTGGGAGTGAAATCTCTTGATTTGGATGAAATATTGTTAGGTACATTTTTAGGAAATATATAGGAAAGAATGTAACTGAGCGCATTACTATGAGAGATTTAGTATGGGAAATTAGTATGGGAGATTTACTATGAGCGCATTACTATGAGCACATAACTATGGGAGATTTAGTATAGAGAAACTTAGTATGGGAAATTAGTATGGAGATTTAGTATGGAGAAGCTCCTTCTCTAACTGTGATGTCTCAGCTATGACACCTGATTTGTGTGTACTGATTCTGTCCTTACATTAACTAATCCAATTACATGCAAATTAATTATATAACTCCACTAAAAAGAATACTAAACTCATCTCCAGCTTCAGCATCGGCTAAAAACAGTTCAACATCAGCAATTGTATTCTCACTGAACAAACCAGATTTAGTCGATCTCAACCCTTCCTTCAGCAGCTCCACCACACTTTGTTTTCTAAGCTTTTCTTTACGTTTCATCTTGCGTAATTTACCAGCTGCTTCATGCATCGATGACGAAACTCTTCTACTATTAAGAGCATTATGATGGTTTCTTTTCTTCTTCTGCAGCAACAGTTTATCATCGTCTACATTGAAGTTGACATGTTTCTTATGAGAACTTGAAGACCTCGAGTTTCCCATCGGAACAACAGCATGATCGATCATCCTTCTGTTGGTCAAAGTATAACGTTTCAATTGTTCCAACGATTGGTCCGATGCTGTGTTGGCATAATTATTAGGGATATAACCTTTGTTTCTGAAAGCATTTAATGGGATTTTACGTCCAAAACTGAAAGTGCCAAATCCACCAACAAGAGCACTGTTCTCATCCTCCTCCTCCTCATCGTCATCATCGTCATCCAACTCACTCATATTCAACAAATCATCAATCAGCATAGGTTCCGATCCACCTCCAACTACACTCTGTCTTGGCAGCACCTTGTTCCCACTACCTGTAGTGACAACAAGTTGCTTCAAGATATCGTCTGGCAGATATAAAGAACGGGTAGAAAGTCCATCAATGATCCCGAAAGGTTTATCCATCTCTGTGGTTTTCCATCTACCCAATAATGGGGGAGCAGTCTCTGATGTTGATAACACTTCCTTTGCCAAAGTTCTGGTGCTTCCCGAAAGTTTCCTGGTAGCCTTCTTGGGTAAAGAAGTGTCTTCGTCTGTGGAATCTCCACTGTGTTGAGAAAGTTCAGGAACTGGTTTCAATTTACCACCTTCATAAACATATTCTACTTCTACACCTTCTTCATCAGAAGAGAAATCCGAGTCATCTTCATCGTCTTCTTCCCCATCAATATAGTAATATTCACCATCATGATCATCCTCCTCTTTAGCAGCACCCAATTTTCTCATATAGGGCCAATGGAAATCTGGTCTGTCGTCACCATGGACCGAGAACTTTCTTCTTTTGGCCATTCTCAGTTGTGAATGAGGTGACGATGGGTGATTAAATAATGCATACCTGCGATCGTCATCCTTGTCAGAACCATCACTTTCTTCTTCTTCATCATCCTCACCGGTACCTGTACCGGAGCGTTTGCCCTTACGTTTGTAGTCATCTTCGAACAAGATGGAGTCTTCTGAAAGATATCTTAGCACATCGTCATCGTCGAATTCATCTTCCTCCTCCTCATCATCGTCTTCATCTTCTTCAAACTCTTTAGCAATAGCTTCTTCTTCTTCTTGAAGTAAATAATCATCCTTTGTCTCGTCCTCGATCAAGTCTCCATAATCATCAATGTCTTCTTCACCTTCGAAACTCAAGTTATCAAATTCGTTAGCATCCAAAAGCTCTTCTCCAGGCTCACTTTCCTCACCTTGCTGAGTGCCCACCAAACTTTTGTCGTCCATCATCTCCAATTCCAAGTCATCATTGTCATTCTGCAAAGTCTGGATCAACTTGTCGTCATCGATCTCGTAATCGTCATCGGAATTGATCTCATCCTCTTTAATCTTAGGAACATCAATCATAAGATGTGACTTGAGAAGATTCCCGTCCGATAGCACGCTTGAATCGTAGTTCTTGTCCATGAGCTTGAAATCCAGGGACTCGGGTACCTCTTCACCGATATCTTCTTCTTCTACAGGGACATTATGCAGGGTAGTTTCTTTGTTTTTTCCAATTTTGATCGTCTCATTTCCATCTTGGTCGAAATTGAATTGGAAATCCACCTCCGCCACACTGGGCAGTCTTGGTGGTTTAGCAGCTTGTTTAGTAGTCTGTTTGGCATTCAGCTTAGCGTTCTTCTTCGGAAATTTAGTCCCCTTCAAACCTTTTCTTGGGTTCTTTCTGGACTTGACAGCCTTCATTGCCCTTGCCTTTGTTTCTTTAGTTAACAGGACGAAATCCACGTCGGAATCCTCATCAGAAGAATCGAGATCCACATCGTCAGAATCGTCATCTTCATCTTCATCCGAAGATGATGGTCCAATTATGGCGTCCATCTCCAAATTCTTCTCATCTTCATCACTGCTGGAATCAAAAACTGGCATATTATGGAAACTCTTACCATCATCGGATATACTCGATAAGGAGCTATCAGACAGCAAACTGAAACGGCGCTTTGGCGGTCTTCCTCTTTTCAGAGCCTGTTTCGAGTACAGTTGGATCCGTTGTATATTCTTGCCCCCTACTCTGCTACTCTTATTGGCGCTAACTCCTCCTCCTTTTCCTTTACCTTTGCCTGCGGGTATGGAATTGGGGCTAGCAGTGGCGGCGCTCGCCGAGCCAGCGCTCGCTATGCCCACAGCGCTTGTCTTTCGTGGACTCTTCCCCATTCTATCTCTCTTACGTGTCTATATATCAAGCCCTACAACTCAATTAATCTCCCTATCAATCAAACTTTTTAGTATTAAAAACTCCTGTTTCTTTTTTTTCTATCCTAGTGCGATTTTCTGAGACAAAAAAATTTTTCTTGTTTCCTCATCGGGAAGGTAAAGGTACAACGGGGGATGGGAGGGCAAGGGCAAGTAGGGAGAAGAGGGACAGGGAGAAGAGGGGAGAAGAGGGACAGGGAGAAGAGGACAGGGAGAATAGATAGAGAGAATGGGATAGAATGGAGCGTATCATCCAGTACTTACTTTACTCTAACCAGCTAATCAGTAACCCTTCACAGTTTATTGATTGTGTGGCTCCTAAACATTTCCACATTAAACTAAATTGCCCTTTTCCCTCAGTGGCTCAGCTGAGCCATCTATTTGGCCGAATTCTGCCCCTTCAACAGAATACAAGAGATCTACACTTTGAACCAAAATATAACTCCTTTACACTTTATGAATTACTGAATTGCTAAACTTTAATCCTCAGCAACCTTTATTCCAATCCTCAGCAACTCACCCTATTGCCCTTCACCCCTCTCTTGACATATTTTTCGCCTCTATTTTAAACTCTTTTCTTGCCGCTCGTGCCTTATTGTTAAGCATCTGCCCTTCTGCAGAGCAGAGAAGAGCAGAGCAGAGCCGTTTTAATTTTTCACTCAGCATTTGATTACTGAATTGGGAAATGCCTAATATAGTAACAAATTGGGGATACAAGCACTACACTTGACCACTTGACCACTACACTTGGCCACTACACTTGACTTCAGTTGACACACTTGATTTCTCTCGCTCTACTCATCCTACAACTAATTCACTCACTCATTCTATATAACATTATTATATAACATTATTATTCAACTCATCAATAGAATAATCAAGAATAAAACTCTGCTCCACCAACTCATTAAGTCTCGCAATATGTCTTTCATTATATGCACTCAAGACATCAACGATCGTATTGAATTTAGGAAGTTTAATCAACTGTTCCAGCTTATAATTACTCAAGATAACTTTGATCAACCGTTGTGAGATATCAAAAGTCTTACCATTTACGTTCCATGATTTAATTCTCTCGAATAATGTCACCAATTGCAGCTCTCCTAATCCCAGAATACATGACTCCAATTTGAACGATCCCACAGCAGAATCTTCATCTTCATTACTCAGAATCAGCGACTTCACTACATTATACAATCTCATTGGATGATTCAATGTCAACAGAAGTAAGAACAGATTTGGCCAATCATTTTTGAAAATGAAGTTTTCCAACGATTGTTCATTCTCTACACGATCTCTTTCTTCCAGTTCCTTCTGTTTAATGAGATCATCGGTGTTGTTGACCCAAATGGAGATCTTTCCATCGGCATCTGCTGTAATGAAACTGTCTACCTCATCACAATACAATCCCCAGATCCTATTGTCATGGTTATCCAAAGTACTCAAAGATTCACCGGTGGAACAATCCCAGATTTTGATCAACCCATCTGCTCCGGTAGTTACTAATTGTTTCTGTTTATTCATAAAAGACACTTTCTGGACAGAATTGGTATGTCCTTCAAAAGTCTTCAAACATGTGAAGTCTTGTAATGACCATAATTTACATAATTTGTCACCGGAAGCAGTGACTATCAATTTATCAAAGGAACTGAATCTGATATCCCATAACCCACGCTTGTGGCCCTTCAAAATCCCGATGATCTCTCCACTTTCCAAGTCCCAAACTTTACCGGTCTTATCGAAACTACAAGTAGCTATATAATCGTTATTTGGAGAGACATCCAAGGCATTGATGTCTTTGTCATGCAGTTTTCTGGTGTACTCCGAGTTCTTGATAGTTGGAACCTCGGTGGAGTCCAGCTTTTTAGGAACTTTCCACTTCTTAATGGTGAGATCTGAAGACAGAGTGATCAAAAACAGTGGTTGCTTACCTTCAGCTATAGGAGTCTTTGGTAATTTACATCCAGTAACTGACAGTGAATGTCCTAAGAAACGACAGTACACTTCAAACTGGTCTACTTCTTCATTATAATTCCATAAAATAACCTCTCCATCTTTAGAACAAGACAGGATCCATCTACCATCGACACTGACATCTAGCAGATTGAGCAAATCTTTATGAGCCTCCATATTCAAGAATTCCATTGGTCTGTCATGAATATCATTGATGATTCTCAAAGAGGGAGAATTGGTCAGCAACAGTAACTTGTCAAATTGAGGTCCACATTTTTTCAAGTCGGCAATTGTACCATGATTACCTGATAATTGTCTGATAACAGATAAATATGGAGCATCTAAGGTTTCGACATCGATTTCAACCAAAGTTTGATCAGAAATACATAACATTAAACTATCAGAATCCAATTGTTGAACCCCAATGATCATTAATTCTTCAGAGGTCTCCAATCTTGGCTGAGAAGTGGTGACCAAATTGAAGTCTTTGATGTCCCAAATTTTTAACAAATTATCACCACCAGCAGTATAACAATATTCTGAACCGTCAATAGTGACGAAACCACAGCTTTCAACTTGCTGTTCCAGCAAAACAGTATGAAGTAATTTCTGTTTCTTATTATTTTTGTTGAATTGATAAACGTTCAATACCTGGTCTCTACCTCCACTACATAAAATTTCCCCGGACCTACTAATTGCACAACCTCTAATGGTACTACTATGATCTTGTAAAGTCAGGATCAGCTTTCTTTTCACCAAATCCCACACCTTCAATGAGCCCATGATATCTCCACTTACAAGGAACCAATCGGCGGAGTTTAATTCTCCATGGAACAGAAGCAGGGAAATAGTGGTTCCGTGTCCCTTCAATGAATGTGTAACATAACTATTTTCGATATCCCAAATGGTAATGACACCATCACTACCACCAAATGCAAATAAAGTCGACGTGGCATCGCACAGAGAAACATAGACAGGCGATGAGAGTCTGAAACTCTTGATGAATTTACGAGCCTCAACGCTGTAAATACGCAATTGCTGAGACTGGGACACTATAGCACAGAATCTGCCATCCGGACTCATCTCTACACATGTCACCATTTCACCATCTCCTTCTAATTTCTCCAACACCTCATTGGTGTTAGGGTTGGTGATGACTATATCTTCCAATAATGGGGTGATGACGGCGTCTCCGCTGGCTGAAATGCTCAGCGCACAACCTCCTAAGTAGAAAGGTTCGAAATCCTCGCTCCTGAACAGAGTTATCATATCTCTACTCATTTTGACCTAGTAGTTTCTGATCCTCTTCACCCCTTCAGATCTTTAAAGAGAGGAAAATTTTTTTTAAAGGTGAAAAAATTTTAGGGGGGCCGATGAGTCGTGGAAAGAAGGCGAATTTACTAAATAGGAAATGATATTACCCCCAATTAGAGGTATCCCTAATGGAGTGGTAGAGGGGGTGGGGACAGAGGGAGAGCATTAGAATGGAGAAGAAGAGAGGTTAGTCGGGGATGATCTGATGGTGTCAACAGAGGAGGGAGGAAACAGAAAATATGAGATATTAAATCCTGATCAGATGATGTAATGAAATTAAAATGGATCTTCTCTCTCATTATTTGGTATATAATAGATAAAGTTGGGAGGAGTTGGTAGTCAGGAAGAAGTATGAAGTCAGGAAAATTCAGGAGAAGCAGGAGAAGCAGGAGAAGCAGGAGAAGCAGGAGAAACAGGAGAAACAGGAGAGGCCAGAAGACTAGAAACCAAGAAGAAACTACATTATCATACATTTCATTTATCGATATCTATTCACCTATTTACAAGTTATTGACGTTAGTCAATTAGTTTGTGAGCAGTCTCTGAGCAGATCCTGAGCAGATCCTGACGATTTATAAACCGCTTTCCAGCTACTCTACTTAGTTAAATGATTTCCAAAAGCTTGCTCCATAGTAACTTCAATACCATGATCTTCATACCCAAACAATTCATTAACTGTCTGTCTTAACCGGAACAAATTATAAGTAACATCACTAAGCCAAATAATCACCTTCAACACTACAAGATTATACAAGTTCTTCCAATTGAATCTGATCAAATCTCCACCAGCAGTTTGACGTGCACTCCGACTGTCATAAGAAGAAATTGTAGCATTTCTAACCAGTACAGATGATAAAATACCCACTCTATTAGCTGCTGATCCATATCTTAAGTTGATAAGTTGCAATAATCTTTGAGTTCTACCAAGAAATACCAACTCCAATGGGAATTTTTCACTATTTTCAAAGAAATTCTTGAACTGTTTCTTCATAAACAGATTCATCTCTTTTTCGGAAGACTGATTTTTCTCAAGTTCTTTCATAACCAAGTCCGGTTTTAAAGTGGTCATTCCAGAAAAGACTTCTGTCGATCCAATACCCCAACTGATAGCAATCCTCTTGATTTCTTCCATATTTAATTCCAATGTGGCTCTCCAAAACTGAGCATATTCCTGTCTGAAACTCTGTCTCATATGAAGTAATAAACCGAAATCCAAAATGACCAAATTTCCAGTCTTTGGGTCCAATAAAAAGTTACCCAGATGAGGATCACAGTGAACGTATCCCCATTCGAACATTTGTTTGGCAAAACAAGTGATCAAATTATTCATAATCCGACGTTTATTGTACTTGGATTTGTCATCTATCTTATCCAAACTGTCACCTTCGATGAACTCGTTCACAAGAATACGTTTAGTACTGTATAATTGTTCAGGAACATAAATTTGAGATCTGAAATCTGGATCATTTGCAATTAAACCTTTGACAATTTGAGCATTTTCGAACTCTATATTGAAATCACACTCCTCTTGAAGTTTTTGGTTGATATAATGAGTAATAAAACTCACTTTCATATCAAATCCATACTCAAAAAGTTTCATCATAACACCATAGGAGAACAAATCCAAATTCATTTGCTTCTTAATCAGATCATGTTGGATCTTAATAGCCACCTTCTCTCCAGTCGGAACCCAGATACCTGTATGGACTTGCAGAATACTAGCACTCAGGATCGGTTTGTGACTGACATCGGCCAATAATTTATGATAATCTTCACCCAATTCCAGCTTCAAAATGGACTCCAGAACTTCCCAATCATCCAGTGGAGCATCATCCAAAAACTTCTTCATCTGTTCTTGAAACAGAGGAGGAAACATAGACGATTGCATAGACAAAATCTGACCCAATTTCACGTAAAGACCTTTGTTCTCACTGATCATCTTGTAAAGATATTGCAGGTTTCTGTCATGATGAGGCTCGTCATACCATTTCATATCGAACAGGATCAACCCGGTGTAATAGATAGCTCTACATGAACGCGTGCAAGCACTATCCCAAAATTGGTTGTCGAGAAGGTAGATCGAGCCGACGGCGGTGGTGGCAAACCCTGCTCTTTTAGCCCATCTATAACGGGGTTTAGTAGGGCGTGGAATGGAGTTAGATCCTGTCTTGGAAGCAAACGACCTAGATGAGATCCAATTGGATCTAGTCAATCTGAGACTACTTTTGAACATCTTAGGGTACCTCCGACGCTTGTTATCGACAAGATAATTGCTCTCGTATTGGCGGTTTTGAAATAAATACGAAGATGAGCCCTCTGATAAATCGTGCGCGCGAGTGGTACGGCCGTAGGAATATATAACGGTTAATGCGGGGGCAACGATAAGAGCGAGCATACGCACCGAGGGTATTGAACCCGAAACCCAGGCTCAACACCAGAACACTACAAATACACAGGGTAAACTACACATCATATCATTTAACTATCTACTACTTCAAATGAAAAGAAAAACGAGTAATCACCGGCTCAACTTCAATATCATCCGACTCATGTAATGTCTTCTCCGTATAGGTGACCACCCCGGATTTGTGCATCAAAATAATCGTCTGAGTGCGCGTCCCATAGTAATTTCCAAAGAAAACGTTGTCCTTCTTAATACATTTGATAGGGGGGATGAAAATCGAGGTGTAGAGTCTTTCCATTGAGGGCAGTTCTCCATTCGCGGCGAATCCGTTAGTACAAAGGAGATCAAACAATTGCGTTTCTAGTTCTAAATCGTCATCTTTGCCATCTACATTATGATTTTCTAATACTTGAGCCAATAATTTCTCGGCCAGGACAACTTTGGGCCATTTTTCTTCAGGAGAAGCATCTATTTTCGAGTTACTCATCGCATAAACTGTACCATGATCAGCCTTAGTATCTAATTCACAGACCCCTGACTCGTTATTTGTACGATTAGAACATAATTTAAACTTCCTATCCTTCAAATTTCCATACAACAAGCTAAATCCTCCTATTTTTTGTCTAGCATTCAGCTCATAATAAGCTTCAAATTCGTCTCTAGTGGCTGTTAAAAGCTTGACTGGCAAAACACCTCTACTGACAGGACTGAGCTGTACAAAAGGCTCTCTGTAATTCACAAGGCAACATAAATCACCCGAATCCTCATTAACTCCAATCCATGTACCACCATCAGCTCTTGCAAGATCCTTTGGCAGAATAATTGTACCTCTTTGGGGTTCAGTGATGATGTTGTTTCTTCCCAGTTGCAGAGTGGGTCTAATAAAGAACTCATCTCGATTTGAAATCAATACAAACGGATATTCTTCCGACTTATTCACCGCACATATTGCAATACACATTGTTTTCGAGTCTTGTTAGTTCATCTATCCATTTTGATGATCACTTGGGTCATCTTGTCCGGCCCGGTTCCCTCAAGGATCCCGCCCGCAGCTCCTCCGCAGCTCCTCCCGCCGCCCCTATCGCCCGAGAACCCTGCAGCCAGGCCCAGCCCGGCGGAAGCTCAGCGCGGCGCCTATCCGCTTAGATGATTACCGTTTTCGGAAGCCACTAGCGATAACAAATCTGAAAAATTCCATCGCAAATTTCTTAGCGAGAAGAGAAAGATAAACGGAAGAGTCACTACTTAAAGAGGAGGTTCAGCTGAAAAATTTTCTATACAACACCTATCAAATCAGTGATATATACTATGACGGTGCTAAAGACTGATGATGCTCAGCAACAGGAAGCTCTTTTGGGCGATTCGGAGTCCACCATGCACATGCAATTCCATGAGTATGGAGCGACCGCCAACAATTTAGTCAACGTTCTTTCCAACAATGATATCGAGAGTATTATCTCGAACTCTTCAGAAGCTATGATGCATCATAGCCGCTCTGGTAGTGTGAGCAGCCAGGGCCATTACTCGCATAAGTTATCCCCACATACCACGCTCTCGAATGAGTTCCGTTTCATCGGCAAAAGCTCTTTCTATCTCGTGATCACCTTCTTATTACAGTACTCGCTTACGATCTTCAGTACGTTTTTCGTGTCCAAGTTGGGATCATATGAATTGGGGGCCATTTCGCTTTCTACCACTTTCTTCTACATCACAGGACCCAGCGTTGTGAATGGTGCTGCTTCTTGTTTGGATACTTTGTGCTCACAGAGTTACAGTGCTAAAAACTATAGATTGATGTCGTTGTATGTTCAAAGATTTGTACTGATGATGTTAGTCCTGTTGATTCCAATGAACTTGATATGGCATACTTCAAGATGGTGGTTGAAATGGTTGATCCCTGACCCTCATACCATCGAGTTAACTAGTCAATTTTTAAGTGTCGTTAGTCTTGGACTGCCTCTGTTGTTGATGTTCGAGGTTGGTAAGCGTACTTTACAACTGCAAGGTATTTTTAATGTGACATTCCAGATCTTGTTGATAACAGTTCCGGTCAATTGTCTTTTGAATTTCCTTTTATTGTGGAATGAGCATACTGCAGTGGGATTTGTTGGTTCTCCAATCCTGTTGGTTCTTAGTTATTACTTAATGTGTACTTTACTTTATTTATACATCTTCTTTGTTGATGGAAAGAAGTTCTGGACCGGGTTCGAAAGAGAAAACGTCTTTTTGAATTGGGGTCGTTTGATCAAATTGGCAGTTCCAGGGGTTATTATGATCATTAGTGAACTGCTTCTGTTTGAATTATTGACTTTCTTTAGCTCTCAATTTGGAGTTGCAGGTTTGGCTTCGCAAAGTGTAGTTGCTTTGACGGCTTCGTTCCTGTTCCAATTCCCATTCTCGATGAGTGTAAGTGTTTCGACCCGAATTGCGCATTATATCGGAGTAAACTATCAATATTCACTGAAAATTGCAACGAAACTGGCATTGACTTGTTCGTTCCTTGCAGGAGCTGTCAATTTCAGCTGGATTTATTTCGGTCGTTACCATATTGCCTCTATTTTCAGCAATGACCAAGATGTAAAGGATTTAATTGTACAAGTATTCCCAGTAGTTCTGTTGATTCAAACCTTCGACTGCATTAATGTTTTATGCGCAGGATGCCTTAGAGGTCAAGGCCGTCAAAGAATTGGAAGCATCATCAGCTTCATCAGTTATTACGTAATCAGTACCCCAGTGGAGGTTTTCTTCGGGTTCTACTTGGAGAAAGGTGTGTTGGGATTATGGACAGGTATTCTGGTGGGAGTCGGTGTTCTTACTGCCGCCGAGTTCCTGTGTGTGGTATTCAGTGATTGGGAAGAAATCGTAAGAGATTGTATGAAAAGAAACGTTGACGAATAAATAGACTTTGATTTAATTTATTAATAATAATAACCCATCAAACTAATGTAAAATGGCTCGGGACAAAAGAAAAAAAACATCCAATCACCTTCTGATCGGATTCCTTTGATCCCTTTTATTACACAAAATGACCCCTTTTGCTAACCGTTGAACCCCCGACTTCCCCTGCTTTCATCTGTCACGCCCCCCGGTCAAGAACGGAATTCTGCGCAACCTTAAATAAATTACCTGCATAAAGTTTTTTTCCCCATACTTTTGGGGGTGAATAATTTTCGAAGAAGTTCTGCCGGGATCGGTCGGCTTAGAGATGATATGATGATGAGTTAACAACGGAAATGACGTGACTAAGAGATATTGCGCGCAAAAAATAACTCATGTGCCATACTTTAAGCCTGCGATGCTCATCGCAACCCACCGAGACGTGCCGATTTTCTAGAAAAGTATCTCGTTAGTAAAGAGCGCACTGAGCTTAATAAGATGTTAATAAGGGTATTAGTAAAGTTGCACCCATAGGAAGAAGAAGGGATTTGAGATGGAAGAATATAAATAGGATTGAATTAACACCGTTGTTGAGTCTAAATCATCAGTATAATTTGATATAATAATTTAATTTAATTGATAATAATGGCTGCTTTAACAGAAATTTCAAAGTCCAATGAGGCCATCTCATTGAATCCTTCAAATGCAGACTTCAGTTTGACGACACATGGTTCTGATTGGTACTGGGCTGTCTTTGCTGTCTTTGGTGTTTTGGCAATTTTCCATCTGTCAATGATTCCATTGCGTCGTTTCAAGAGTTTAGTCCATGTTGGTCCATTGTATCTGCTGTTCATTGAATTCTTTGTCTATTTCACTATGGCTTCCAATTTAGGTTGGACCGAGACTCAACTGGAGTTCAACCACATCACTGTTTCTGATCAGACCTCTTTCCCAGGTACCAGACAAGTCTTCTATCTGAGATATATCGGTTGGTTCTTGGCCTTCCCACCTTTATTGTACAGTTTGGAGTTATTGGCCCACAAAGCTCACTTGGAGTTGAATTTGAAAACTTTGAGTACTTTCGCCGTTGAGGTCGGTGTCTCTGAGATCTATGTCTTAGGTTTGTTGGTTGGTATTTTGATTCCATCCACTTACAAGTGGGGATACTTCACCTTTGCCGTTGTTCTGGAATTGTTTGCAATTTCGTTCATTTTCTTCAGATTGTTTGTCATCTTGAAGGCCGGTTTGTATCCTCTTTTGACTTTCGGATTCCTTTCTTTGCTTTGGATTTTATACCCAATTGCCTGGGGTTTAGCTGAAGGTGGTAATGTTATCCAAGTTGACTCTGATCTGCTGTTCTACGGTGTCTTGGATGTCTTGTTCTTCGGTTTTGTCCCATTAGGTTTGAGTTTCTTGACTAACAAGACAGACGATGAATTGACTTACCCAGCTAACACAGCTGCTTCCAAGGAGCTGACTATGGCAACCGAGAGACATTCCGGAGAAACTGCCATTCCTTCTGAGGAGGTTCCAGCTACTACACAAGTCTAAGTCTTCTATTCTAGAACTTTCTCTTTATCTGCTTTTAATAATTTGATGATATTCTAATTGAGATGCTTAATTCTTTTTACGAGCCCATGAGAAACGACTCCATTTGGTGAGAGATGACCACCTGACAAGGTGCTTCGTTTAATTTAATTTTAATTTTAATTTTAATTTTAATTTTAATTTTAATAAAAACCCAAAAAAAACTCTACCAAGCTTGATCTGTAGATGTGTAAAGGTTGGTGTTGACATTTAGTTGAAGGACATCCCGGAGCAATTGATCACCGTCTAACTAGGTGTCTAACTAGGGGTGAAGAATATTCCAATCTGCCAGATGAGGCTTTGACGAGGTATTATTTCAACCTTATCTGGTTTGGTCTCCAGTTAACAAGTGGCTCACCAAAAACCTAACCCCAAACAATAGTAAATAAAACCATAATCCTCTTTTATTGACTCTCGACTAATATTGGTCATGCTACAGCAGTTGAGACGCAACTTTAATTTTGCAATGCCTCACATTTCAAGATTTCTAGAGAATAAGTGAAAGTGAGACAGCGTACTCCGGGCATTTGCCAGAAAGCAACGTGGGATACTATTGTGGTGAGGTACGCCTTAGTTTAATCGATTTATTGCACCCACCTCAGCGTCATCCCCTGAAGTGAACAATCCGCTGACACCCCTCTTTTCTCAAAGGGATAAACGAAAAAATCATATGCTTGGCTGGGTCAGGTATTATTTTTTAGCGGTAGTGCGCGGTTCCCCCCATAGAGAGCGAAAATGACAGAAAACGAGTAGGTTGCGCAGAAAACCCCTCTTGAGGCAAAGGGAACCGAGGTGAAGGAAACGAGAGGCAGAGGAGGGTAGAGATAACAAGGAGGTGAGGTGAATGGGAGGAAGAGGAGTTTAAGTTGAGTGAGTGTTTTGTGTTACAATCCAATAAAAGAGATGAATTAATTCATGTCTGTTAAATAAAGTGGAAGAATTAAAGATACAGCGCTGAAAATTTTCAGCTTGTATCCCTTTCATCAGCCTTAGAAGAAATAAATAATAGCACCTTCAGAGATAATTCTACTGTAGTCTTTTGTCTGCTTATAAGATAGAGACACCCAAAGCAATGGCAGCCAGCAATGGAGCCAAAATCTTGTAGGAAGTGGAACCACCGTTCAAGGAAGAAGCAGCACCTTCAGCAGTAGTAGTAGCAATGGTGGTACTGGCAGCTTCCTCAGAAGACTCAGCAGCAGAAGAAGATTCAGCAGCAGCAGAAGAAGAAGAAGAAGTTTCCTCCAGAGTAGAAGACAGCTCAGTGGTGGTAGCCTCAGCAGAACTAGTCTCGGCAGCTGTAGTCGAAGTAGCAGCCTCAGTGCTGGCACCAGCTACAGCTTCTGCCAATTCCAGAGACAATCTAGTCGAATACCAAGGCAAACCAGTAGCAAAAGTACTCAATTGATCGAATGGGAAATCACTGTTGATCAAAGTGGTATAAGAGTCATCAGTGTAAGTGGAAGCCTCTTGATAGAAAGACAACAAAACTCCTGGAACAGAAGAACCAGCAGCAATGAGGGAAAGATAGTCCTGGATGTTGGCAGTCAAGTCACCGTAGAAAGCGGTAACATAGGCAACTTCCAGCAGATCCTCCAGAGAGACAAGGGAGCCGACAGAAACGGCAGCAGCGGCAGCAATATGGTTGAATTTCATTTTCTTCTAGTAATTAGCGAGGGTATTTTCGGCAATGGAGGTGAATTTGAATTTTACTTAGGTGCAAGACAGGCCCTATTTATACTCTCCACAGACGGCGCTCGAGAAGGTGCCCGAGAGGGGTATCCACAACTCTTCCTGTTACATTTCCCAATTGAAGAAATGACACTTTCTGCATGTGGTTTTTCTTGGAATCCTTCAAAGTCTAATTGCCTGCAGAAAATAAGCTCAGCTAAGGGTTTTCTCCACATTCTGTTTTCATTGAAAGACAGTCCCGATTAGGAAAGAGTTTTCGCAAAGTTTAATCTCCACATTTGGAAGAAATTACATGGGGGAGATTCGGTGAGGGCGGAATTTGAAGAGCATATGATGCCGGGAGTTTTTGCAGAACAATAGAGCCACAGTGTTATGATTTTGCAGTAAACGGCGGTAAGTCTCGGATTTACCCCACAATTATTGACTTTGAGTAGTTATAATTCAACGGGGGACCGGACTCAGCAAATTACGACAAACAAACCAAGCCACCACACTCTCTCGGAAAAAAGTCGTGCACTCCCAATTCCCATCGGGGTTATCGATTCTTTGAATTATCAGATCATCGTGGACCGGAGAAGGTTTGGGGATGGCGCCATTATTGGATACAATTCACAGTGGAGCATACAGTGGCTCACGATGGACCAAATCATCACTTTAATCAAATCCACTAATCAAGTGTGGTTCAATCTTCTCAATTGCTCCGACTTAACCCGTCTGCTTATTGCCAACCCAATCTCGACGGCGATCACGTTGGTGCTATGTTATGGGTTTGTGGCTGTAGCTGGTTATGAAACTGCCAAACACTTTTTGATCAAGTATGGATACATGGAGCTTCCAGGCAAGGAGTTTTTCATCGATACTCCCGTTCATTGTGCCCATGTCTACGTCAATGTCAATATGTATCAAGGAGCCGATCATGACTATTATAAGCCGGAGAACAAGAAGAAACTCTTATTTAAGAAACCAATAGTGTACAATTTGGAGTTCGGGCCAACCGACTATGATCTGAGAAACCCAGATTTGGGGACTACTTTGAAATTCACTAAGGGAAAGACTCTTGAATTGTTCAAGAAATCCGAGTATTACCTTGAACATAAGGACTCATTAGCCGATTTGAGTACCGAAGATATGATCTGTTACCATAAAAAGAAGTTACTTACGAAAGAAGATGAATTCTTGTGTCTCTTAGGAGTCGAAACAGGTCATAAAATTGACTGCTTTATAAATCTAAATTGACTGGAGGCACTTGGAGTCCAGCAGCCGCCAGTTTATTTTCACTCCATACCCATAAACGGATCAAGGATTCCAATTGCTCCATCTCCAGTTGGTTGAATTTGAATAAAAGGTCTGAATCTGAGATTTCCAGATCATCAGAGTCAGATTCATCATCAGATTCGTTGTCGGAGTCAGGAATGGGATCAGATTCATGAGTATGATTAGGTTTTTCTTCTCCGAGTCTCTGCAGTTCACGTCTCTTCGTAGCTTCGGCACTCCAAAATCCCTTCCCATACTTGGCCACATCATATTTAATCAAACTTAAATCATCGTCGTTGTTGATATCGACCAAAATAGCTTTATTCACCAAGTTGGCGATTTTCAACCGATGCGATTTCTCAAATAATTGCCTTAATTTCAATGGCATCTTCACCTTGACAACACCACTTGCGTCCTTTTTATAGAACTTGGTCAATTCGTCCGTATAACATAATAAAACCATTGTCAATTCCAATTCTTTTATAAATCCTTTGTTTGCAAGAATCTTAAGAGTGGACATCTTGTCCTTGACGAAATTCAATACTTGATCGAAGAATTCACGTTCTTTTTCTTCCGGGATAGTTTTTTCTGCCTTCAATTTCACATGCAGCCGTATCATCTCGATCAAATGTAAATGAAGTAACTTGAAATACAGAAGATGGTTTTTATCGAATAATGAGGGGAATTCCAAGTTGATTGTGTCGAATGCTGCTCCAATATTACCCCTAAGAATATCGAGTTTGATGCTCCTTCTGGCCTTGATTGTCTTGAGATTTGTTAAATTGACATAAGAAGCGAGATTTGAGGTTTCAGGGCCCACATTATCCCCGGTCTCACCTCCTCCCATCTTGAAAAAGTCGTCATCATTATCTTTCAAGTTATTGAAGTCGTAATCGAGCTCAATACCATCAAGATTGGGTTCATTGGATGCACTAGCTTCATCTCCTACCGATTGTCCATCCATGTAATTCTCTAATCCTTCGAAACCCAATTCTGCTCCCAACTGAATCACGGTCTTAATATGACACTCTGTAACTGCCCAGTTCAAGATTAGGTAGTTTAATTGCATGCCCATTTTGACGACCCGCGTCTTATCTTCGGCACCGATATCTTGTAGGATCTCTTTCCATCTTCCTGGAGTGAATCTGAACACCATTTCCACGCTGAGATTATTTGGAACCACGCCTTCTGACCGATGCTTCTTTTAATGAAACGCCATTAAGAAGAGGCAATTAAGATAAGAACATCGTAACACCAAGATAAGAAAAGGAGCAAATTACGAATATGGATTTTCTGACATGGAACATCATAACACCAAATGTATCCCTAATCGATTAATTCTATACATTTATTGAGGATTTGTTTGATTGGTTTACCGGACATTGATAGTTGCTTTGACACAGCAGTCCATAACTCGCCATGACGTGGTTCGGCTTCTTCGGCCTCTTTGACAATTTTATCTACCTCATCTGGATCTCCATGTTTAGTTAAGAAATAGTAAAGCATTGCCCAGGAATCTCCCAAGTCTTTGTTGAGTTCGATCAGTTTATCGAAGAAGTTTTTACAACGACCAATTTTTCCTTCTTTCCAGAGGATATGTCCGATAGTTACCAAGACTGAAGGGTGGTCTTTTGTCAGCATCATAGCATCTCTGAAACTGGTTTTTTGTAATGACTTTCTTTCAAGGTTGTAGAGATATTCACACCATAATTCAGGGGAATGCGGAATTGATTTCATCAGTTTTGATAAAATGACACGAGCTTGTTTGATGTCTTGTTTCTTTTCCACTCTGAATTTCTCTCTCCAGAGTAAGGCCAGATCCGGGTTCAGCAGTAAACCTTTATCGAGAACAGCATTTTTACGAAGATTTGAGACTTCAAGTCTGGCCAAATTCAACCAAATAATGATATTCTGAGGAAGTTCACTTGATCCTTGTCTTAAATAGTCCTTCAGTTTATCGATATTTCCTAAATCAGCACAGATTTGAGATGCTTGTAAATATAATTTATGACAATCACCGAACTTATCAAGCAGGACATCGACGATTTCTAACAGCTTTTCTGACTCTCCAACGGTACGAAGATAATGAGCATATTTATAGAATACTCTAGCAGAACCAATATTCTCAATACCTTCTTCAAATAATTTAGTGATGTTCGGAGATTTGTCGAGAGTTTCAAGTTTTATTTGAGCAAACAAAATTTCTTCACTCTGAGGAATAAACGACTTCAGTTGCTCGAGGACCTGTCTCGAGTCCTTGATTTGTCCTTGATTCAAATATTCTTTCGAGTACCATAACCATAAATATTCACTCTCTTTAAGCTCGGAGACCAGCTGTTGGAAATATATCATCAATTCTTGCTTGTTATGCAATTTATTGAATTGTAAAAATTGTCTCCAGACAGAGAAATTAGACGGAGATCTTTCCAAGATGAATTGGTAGATTGCCTTCAGCATGACCGGCAAGTTCATCTGAATAGCATGCTTGGCATCTTTGAGCCATAATCTGACATTATTCTCAGAGGAATCTGTGGAAATATCCAAACAACTCAAGACAACTCCTGCACAAGTCAATGGAAATCCATCCAATTCAAGAGACAGCAGCAATTTCATGTAGTCATCTCTTGAATAATCTACGGATATCGATTTTATCAGTTTGGATATGATTTTGTTGATTTTGATCTCATTTTCAGTCGTCTTTTCTTCCAATTTCAGCAGATGAATCCATATCTCAATAGAATTAGGATTGTTTTTACGAGCATTATTTAAGATTGTCTTCAGTTGTGAGGTATCTGACTCTAAATCAACCCATTTCAACCATAATTGTATAGAATGAGGGACTAAATCGACCAGCTTAGCTAAGAATTTCTTTTTATCCTCCACTTCTTGTTCTAAATCGATCATCAGAAGCCATAATTCCTCGCTGTCGCTGATGTTTTCCAACAGTTTTCTTAACACTCTCTTCTTAGCCAAGTCATCAACCTCTAAATTGTACAGCGTAAGCCACAACTCTACATTACGGGGCTGGAAGGATAACAGCTGGCGGGAAATGTTCTTTTTGTCCAGCAGTTTCAGTAAACGGATGTATTCTAACCATAACTCGGCATTCAATGGGTTTATGGAGCATCCTTCCAGTATGATTTTACGAGCCAGATCAAATTTTTTTACACTTTCCTCTAATCTACAACCTGAGATCCACGAGCTCAGCTTCTTAGGTTCATTTTTACGAAGATTGGCAAAAATTGACCTCAGCTTCTTTACATTGGCAACGTTCTCAGTGTTAAGCAGCGAGGACTCGATGGAATTCAACAAATCCAGTGCTGTATTATCTACGGTATCGGAACTATTAGCAGCAGAATCCAATTCTAATTCTAATAATTTGTCTCTGGCCAGTGTAATATTACGGAAACTTGTAGTATCTTGCCCATTTGTGTCCGTAACTTGCGAGGAAATCCCATTTCCAATCAGAACAGAGTCAGGAACAGCGTAGAAACGTTGTTGCATCTGAAGTATCTGACGTTGACGTTTATTTTTCCCGGTCAAATCACCCACCTCTGGTAAACTAAGCCATTCTTGTTCCGATACAGACCCTAAACCTTGCTTCAAGTCCTTGAATTGGGCAGAAATAGCATTGTCTTCAGCCTCATCTTCGACCTCTTCTGAAATAGCCCTCTTCTTGTTCCGGAGTCTCATTCTCAGCTCGACTTCCTCATATATCCGGTCCAGTTCATCATCATCGTCATCCTTAGAGGCCTCCTGACGCCCAAATAGGCCAGTATCATCGTCTTCCAGACCACCAACACCTTCTTCCTCGTCCTCTTCCTCGTCTCCCCCAACTTCCCTAGTATTAAGACGTCCTCCACCGATGTCCAGCTGGGTGGTAAACCCGGTAGCTCCTCTTCCAACTCCAGCAACATACCCAACGGGCAGCTCCTGATCAAGAAATGCGTATTTATTCTCCATTAGCGCCCTCTCGCCTCCCCAACACACCAATCAGCTCTCAAACTTCAACTCTTCAGCTCTTCCTCCCTCGGGAATGGTCGTGTACAGTACAACAAAACACCCGATTGGGAAATTTTCTTTCTTTTTTTCTCTACTGAAAATTTTTTAGGCGATGCTCTTTTTGAAGGGGAGAAGAGGTAGTTGAGAGGCAGATTTGAGACGAGTCCGGGAGGAAGTGAGAGAGATTAAAGATGTCTAAGAGAAGTGCCGAGTCCCACGAGTCTGGAAATGGTGAAAAACCCATGAAAAGAGGGGCTAATGAGTCCGGAATGGAGACCGGAAGACCAGCTGATGATGGGCTGATGGCTGTAGACGCCGAGATGGGGGAGTTCGAAGACCCATATGGAGATGATTTTGAGAGTGACGGGGAGATTATTGAGATTGATTCTGCCGGAGAAGGTGAAGAAGATGATGGAGACGAAGAAGTAGAGCAAAAGCAGCTGAAATTAATGCTGAAAATGGAGGCCGAACAAGCTGAGCCTGAAGAATCGATCTATTTGCCTCATAAATCGAGACCATTGGGACCTGATGAAGTGTTGGAACTGGACCCTACTGTGTACCAGATGTTGCATAATGTGCATTTGCCATGGCCTTGTTTGACTTTGGACATACTACCTGACAATTTGGGTACCGAGAGAAGAAGTTACCCTCTGTCGATGTACTTGGCTACTCTGACCCAGGCTGCTAAGAAGAAGGACAATGAATTAATCGTTATGAAGTTGTCTTCTTTGGCTAAGACTTTGGTTAAGGATGAAGAGGAGGATGAAGAGGAAGATGAGGATGACGAGGATATCGATGTTGACCCTATTTTGGAGAGTGAGACTATCCCATTGAAGGACACTACTAATAGATTAAGAATTTCTCCACATGCTCAACAGACTGGAGAATATTTCACTCTGACCATGTCGGAATCGGGAGAATGTTTAATCCATGACCTTTCCAGTCATTTCAAGGCCTTTGACACCCCAGGTTATTCGATTGCTAAGCATTATCAAAAGCCAATCCATACTATTTCAGCCCATGGAAATGTCGAAGGTTACGGATTGGATTGGTCTCCTTTGATCAGTACTGGAGCATTGTTGTCGGGAGATTGTTCTGGTAAGATTTACCTTACGCAAAGAACTCTGAAGAAGTGGCTTACCGATTCCACACCATTCCAAGCTTCAGGAGCCTCCATTGAAGACATCCAATGGTCTCCAAATGAACAGACCGTCTTCAGTACCGGAGATTGTGATGGATACATCCGTATTTGGGACACCAGATCCAAGAAACACAAGCCTGCTATCAGTGTCAAGGCCTCTAATTCCGATGTCAATGTTATTTCTTGGTGTAATAAGCTCGATTATTTGTTGGCTTCCGGTCATGATGACGGAACTTGGGGTGTTTGGGATTTGAGAAACTTCAAGAACAACCAGAGACCTAGTCCAGTTGTTCACTATGATTTCCACAAGCTGCCGATCACCAGTATCAAGTTTAATCCATTGGACGACTCTATCATTGCTGTTTCTTCCGAAGATAATACTGTTACTCTTTGGGATTTGGCTGTTGAAGCTGATGATGAAGAAGTGAAACAACAACAGAATGAGTTCCGTGAGTTGAATGATATTCCACCACAATTATTGTTCGTACATTGGCAAAAGGATGTCAAGGATGTTACTTGGCATAAGCAAATTCCTGGTGCTTTAGTTAGTACGGGAACTGATGGGTTGAATGTTTGGAAGACTATTAGTGTTGATTAATAAAAGTAGAGAATGAGTATTTGTAGGAGGTAATGTAGTAGAGTAAGGAGTGGTGAAGAGGAGACGTAGTAAGGAGGAGACGTAGTAAGGAGGAGACGTAGTAAGGAGTAGAAGTAGTGAGAACCGGATGTGGTAAGGAGTAGGAGTAGGTGTAGGAAAGAGTATAGTAAGAGTAGAATTATATTAAAGTAAACGATCTGTTTCGGTGGGAGGGTCTGAGGAAATTTCAGCCTCATCTTCGGCCACATTCTCCTCAACTATCAGCTCTACCGCAGCAACACTAGCAGGTCCAGCCTGTCCAGTATACTGATAATAATAACACATCAAAAGAAGTAACCCTTGTAAACACAGCAGTGTAAAATATGGCATCCAAGAAGACCAGTTGGAATTGGGTGCCAAATATAAAGTCAACGTCCAAAGAAATCCACCTGGAGTTTGCATGAGCATCATACTAGTGGATAATGAACCTGCGTGTTTCAATTTATAAGTCGTATAGATCTGTGGGAAGTATTGTACTCCCGATAATAACGACGATACAACTCCTTGGAAGCCCAGAAAAGAGTAGAGGTAAGAATTGAACTTGAAGAGGACGAGGGCAGCAGCGAGGGAGTTGAGGACAAAATAGGCAACGAACACCTTGAAAATGGTAAATATCTCATGATAATCACGTTTATCCTGCAGAATTGAGTCTCGGGTGTATAATACCAGCAAAAGAGGGATCATGGCGTAGCTGATGAACTGGACAGCGACTTGGATGAGTCCCATTTGAGAGTTGAGGCACTGGAAAGGACCTATTTCTGGGGATTTGCAGCATTGACGCAGATCTGAGGTGACTAAGACCAAGTTTATCAGGGCAGAACACCCACTGGTCGACCCAAGGAGCAAGAAGATTGGAGATAAACCCTCTGTGGAGCGTCTTTGAAGGATGCGGCGATGCTGGGGGACATAGGAGAGGAAGATTCCGAGTGCTAAAGCGGCGGAAATGGCAAAAGTGGCGACGGAAGGGTGTTGATAGACCTCACAAGTGGGATCCATGGCGTTAATTGGGTTTTTTAATGACTTGACGATGGCTTGTCAACTAGTCAATTGATAAGATTAAAGTTCCCTCGAGGAGTCCTCGGGAGATTTCCGCCTGCGCATGCAGCTTAGGCGGAGGGTTGGGGGACCTTTGGCGGGACACAGGTGGGGGACTGGCGGAAAATGGGCGGACCTTCAGCGCGATGAGGTGGAAAAAATTTTTCAAGCTTTTTTTGACGATGAGATGACGAGATTAAGAGGACCATAGAAGGGATTTATATCGAGAAAATGGTCGATGTTATAAATGATTCTGAGGCTCTGAAGCCCCAAGAAACTGGAATCGGCGAAAAAAAGCCTTCTTTAGACACCAGAATTGGAAAAGATGACCCCTTTGTATTTGGACAACGTTATCTCACAAATGAAGAAGAAGTCTTCTCTCACAATGCTTGGGACCACGTCGAATGGGGAGAAGAACAGAAGCTCGAAGCCGAGGAAAAGATTAAGAAGCAGTATGAGATGCCAGTACGAGACTTCGATAAGAAATTGTACAATGAAAATCCTCTGAGATACTGGGATATTTTCTACAAGAACACCAATGGGAACTTCTTCAAGGATCGTAAGTGGTTACAAATCGAGTTTCCAAACTTGTATGAGAGAATTAAGGATACCACACATAAACCAGTGACCATCTTAGAAGTGGGATGTGGTAATGGATCTACGTTATTCCCTGTTTTGAGAGAGAACGAGAACGAGAACATGAGGATAGTCGCTCTGGACTATAGTAAAAATGCGATTCAGATCATCAAGGACTCCGAAGATTATAATGATAAGTATGCCCATGCTTGTGTATGGGACTTGGCCAATGCTGAGGGAACCTTACCAGAGACCTTAGAGCCTCATTCTGTAGATATTGTATGTATGATCTTTGTATTCAGTGCGTTACATCCAAGTCAATGGGACCAGGCTGTCAAGAACCTCCAGAAAGTGTTGAAGCCAGGGGGACAGATCTTGTTCAGGGACTACGGACGTTATGATTTGGCTCAAGTTCGGTTCAAGAAGTACCGTTTACTCGATGACAACTTCTATGTAAGAGGGGATGGTACTAGAGTATACTTCTTTACTGAGGAGGAGTTGAGGGAGATCTTTTGTAAGAATCTGTTCAAGGAGAACAAGATAGCTACTGATCGTAGATTGTTGGTGAACAGAAAGAAGTTATTGAAGATGTATAGAATTTGGTTACAGGCCGTTTTTGATGTTCCTGAGTAGAATATACAGGGGATGTGTCATGGAGGAGGTGAAGTAGACAGACTGTTATAGAGACAACCAATGAGGTAGACAAACCGATAGAGGTAGGAGGAGATCAGGTGGAGATAAACAGATAGATTTAGCTACTAGAGATACTGACAGTCATACTTAAATACTCCATTTCTTTTATTTATCATCTAACCATAATATTTATATGCAAAAACCCGTCCATATACATAAACATTTTGTAGACTTCGACTAAAACACTGTCTTTAGGAACAACTATCCCATGAATTACTGGGTACAGAACTTTATAGAGGTGATGATTGGAGATTCCAAACAATTCAGGAAGCAGATCTTGTAACATATCCCCCACAGTCTGGCTGTCAAGCAGATTTATCACAGGTTGAAGTACGTTATTTGAGGAGTTGATAGGAAGGTACAAACGGATGGGGATATTACGGAATTGAGACAGGTGGGTAGGGATAAAAGTGTCCAGAACGGTTGAGAACATCTGCTGATTATTGGTGACCACACCTTGCCATAGTTGGAGGGTGTCATCTTTCGAAAGAGACATGATCAGTTTCAGGGATCCATGGATGATAAAACAGGCTTGCTTGAGCTGGTTAATCCAGTAATCTTGCAAGAACGAGAGGGGGTAAGTGCTAGACGGGTCTGGGAACACAGGGAGAATATACTCTGAGGGATAATCACGGTAATTAAGCACAAGTTCCCATGCATTTGGCAGTGGTGAGGTCTCGGTTTCGAGGCCTACCAGCGTCTCTTCTGTGGAAACTGTGTCATAGAGCAAACCTATAGGGTAATTCCATTTCAATGGGACCTCAGCATCATCTGAGGTTCTCAACCACCATTGGGATAAGCTGTCTGCCCATTCTGGGACCAAAAGATGAGGTCTAAAGTAGCTGAGAATCGGCCCAAGGTACCCTTGGAGATAGGCGTTTCTTCGTACTCTGAGGTAATAGAGATGAGTTCTTGTTTGGTCGTTGGAATCGCGGGAGTTCAATACGATTTTCACGTTGATTGATCCTGTCCAGATATGATCTTTGACTTTCAGTTGGATAGACATTGTTGGTGGGCTGTTAGGGGGAGTTGGTGTTGATCCTGTTGAAGGATGGGATGAGATTAGGAGGAATTTTTGGGATGATTTGGGTGGGAGATGCGCAGGGGAGTTGGTAGAGAGTGAGCTGGAGAGTGGGCGGAGGCTGATAGGAGAAAAATGCAAGGGAAGAGATATTGAGATGAGCAAATTACGATTAACGATAAGAAAAAGGGGGTTATTTTAGGGGTGTGCGCGGCTGTCAGGCGGAGTTCATACGGGAAATGGGCAGGAATTTAGAGGGGTTTGAAGGGATCGGGGCGGAGGATGGGCGGAAGAGGAAGGGAATAACCAAAGGTTATGAGCCCACTGTTCAATATTTAAAGTTTATCCACTTCAATTCATATTTAAATCAATATATACAAGAAAACTATAAACAAGCTAAAACCTATCAAATCAGATTGAGAGCACATCCAAAGCAAACTAAAAACATTCTCTCACTTAGAATCCATTAAAAACGACACAAAGTCATCACTAACATCAAAAGTACTGGCCATAACCTCTTGAGAGAAAAGACCATTCAAATAAGGCTGGTCAAAAATAAGATTCTCATCCCAAGAAGAGTGTCCAAATCGGGCAGGAATTCCTGGAATATCAATTGAGCTAGGCGTAGGACCATCTCCAGAGACACGTTGTTTCTGGATGACCAGATCCTTCAAAGACCGATAAACACTATGATCGAAACGTTCATCTACACCCTTCAAATACGAAGATACAACACTGTAGTCGATCTCGATTTTGGCGATACGATACCGGTTCAGTCTTGTCTGGAACTCGAGGTCACTCTGATACTGCTGCTTGACGAACAAACACCAGGCAAAAATGAAGAATAAGTTCAAGTCTTCGTCCGGACGGAGATTGGAGGCTGGGGTAGACTCATTTTTACGGATCAGTACGAGTGAGTTAATCAGTTTTACAACAGACCCTGTAAACCAGAGCAAATCTTGACAGATAGCTATATCAGTCGGCGAACAAGGCAGATTCGGATCCATCCATTCACTTACACGCAGGACAAATCGGGTAGAAGGGTCAAGCTTCGTCAAAGCAGGCTCTTCACGGTACGGACTATACCCCCAAACTGGACCTGGCATTACTCCAGACAGAATACAGAAAGTCAAGTGGAGACAAACCCTCATCATGGACATCCGAAGAAGTCCTGCAGGAAAGGCCGTGAATTGGTTCCTGGAATACAGGAAGGGATCGGAAAACCGATTGAATTTTTGTACTACAAGAAGTAAGTCACATTGCAGGTAGAGTGAGCCGAGTCCCAATTTGACAGCTTTGGTATGGTACACTTCTCGAATCAGAAGATGAGATTCTGGGGCAAAGAAACCTGCCAATACATATAAAGATCCCAAAATACACAGGATTTGAATATGGAAAGTTGCTTCCAAAATCAAATCAAAGTCGGGGAAGCTTAAAGCCGCCAATTTAGGTAAGGCAGAAGTATAGATAGGTTGAAAATCTGCCGATAAATCATGAGATATGGCAGAAATTGCAGACATGAGATCAGAAAATTTCATAGGAGCTCCCGTATTAACCTTTAACAGGACAATTCTCAAACATTTATACAGTTTATATAAAGCAGAGCCATCGTCTTCTGGGGGACGCATATTAAGAGAATTCCAATGGAGGGGAGCCCCCAAATCGACAGAATTAAGAGCATCTAAGTAGCAAATACAAAGCCAGAGATTCTTCAACATGATTTTAAAACGGGGCAACTCCGACAGGTAAAGCTGATTTATATCGCCATGTAAACCTATAGTTATGGCATGTTCGAAGGCCAAGCCGAAATAAATGGACCCATTGGCAGTATCTCCACCATCTGCGTCGCTCATATCGAATTTTTTAATTAAACGAAGTAATAAGATAGTCTGGAGAACTGGAACAGACGCCTTAGTAGTATAACGCAGGGCATCGAGCAAATGAGTTATATATTTAAGGAGAAGATCCTCTTTATCGGAGAAGGGGCCATCATTTTCTGGCACATTACGGGCTTGACAGACGAGAAGTAATTTCATCACCAGCAAAGTAAGCAGAACTCGAGCAATATCTGTATTTTTATGGGTGATATTGAAATGGAAAGAACCTGGAGCAATATGAGAGTTAGCTGAGGAAGTTTCAGGAGATACAAGAGAGGGAATCGAACCAGCACTGTTGGCGATCGAAGGGGACCTCGAAGTAGAACCCCCAGCAGACATATGATTATGAACTTCAGAAAGATCAGTAGAAGGACGGAAAATTCTATTGAAATCACTCATAAATACTTCACGATCAATGATAGGAAGCAGACGGTTGATTGTACAGTTGAAATACTCGAGAACCATTACAGAAATAGTATCAAGAGGGGGTAAAAAGAGCTGAAGATGCTGAAGAAGCAGGTCCTGATCGAGACAACCGTCTGGGATAGAGATTTGGTTCAGGAACTGGTCACGTTGCTCGCGACGACGCTTCCTCTCCAGGTCAAGACTTCTACGGGTACTAGCGAAATGAGTTAGGTAGAAAAGTCGATGAGGCTCAGCCCAACAACGAGGGGATGTAAGGCCATAGAAGACGATGCGACTTTTCTTCGAGAGGAGACATATATACTTATTAGGGTCGATTTCGAAATCGGGGAACGGAAATTGAGGCGACTCCAGTTCTTCTTCTTCCACAGGAATAGATCCAGATTGTACTGGAGGTCTTTGGAGAAGTACGTTACTCCCAGAACCAGATCCATGGGAACTTTGGCTCTTGAGACGTGCTAAAGCACTCTCCAATTCTCGTCTTAAACGAACATTTTCCTCACGAGTCTCATAGAACAGTTGCTCGAGTCCCTTCTTGGCCCTCGAGGTGGGTTCTTCATCGTATAAACAGGCAGTCTCAGCCTTGACGCATGATGTGCACATAGGACGGGCATGGTCACAGCGAGTCTTGCGTCGCTTACAAGCGATACAAGATTTGCTGATCCTCTTTCTTGTCTGGCGGGGCCGGAATTCAATACTGGACTCCATTACAGGCGTAGATATCTTGGTACTTATTGGTGTTGTCGAATCAGTGCCACCCGAATCTTTCGTACTCGTATTCTCTGCAGAGGAACTGACAGGATTGGGGTCGGAAATGCGCAAATCCGACTCCGAGTGAGTCAGCGGTGAAGGAGCGGAAAAAAGATTATTTTGGGGGGAGACAGGTAGTGTCATGGGTATCTGGGGATGGGGGGCAGATGGGGGATTTGACAAGCAGTAGTCAGAAGAGTCCTAATAGTCTTGGCAGAGTGTAGGGATCTCTGAATATGTTAGTTTTAAGTGACGGCCGTACCGACGGGAATAAGGTCCGAATTTATATAGTGAGAAGGAAATTTGGGTAGATGTATGATTGCGGCCGTATTATGTGTGGGTTACGGCCGTAAGAATTATAGGATGATGCACGACTTTTATATAATCGAGGAGATATGCACGACTTACAGAATTAGAATTAGGTACACTACCAAAAGATAATTGGGGGTGTCAAGCTTTAGGTTTAGATTAATCAGAGATTAATGAGAGATAATAAGAGCAGCTAGTCCATAGTACGGTCTCTTTACACCTGTATATGTATTAAACGATTGTATTAAATTTATAAGAATTACTAATTGTCTGAAGTCATAAATAGCATTAGTGTATTAGGTAGAGCAGCGGATGGAGGGGTTGGATGGGGCGGATGGGGCGGACGGGGAACCGATGGAGCAATAAATGAAGCAGTACATGGTCAGATACCTAATTAACGGCTTTAGCATTCCCCAAATCAGCCAAATAATGATCAAAAAAGTCCTCATTCAACTGAGTAAGATCAATATTCCATAAAATATCATCCAAAGCTGCAATTGGATTAGTATTAGGAGAGAATCTAGAGTACAAATCGACCGGAATAAACTCTTTGAAGGAGTCATAGACGATCTCGACCTTAGATCCCGGTAAATTCAATCTCTGGGATAATTTGCGGTCCTTTTCGATGAATTTATTCAAGTGGATGAACGAAATAAACACAAGGAACAACAGGTAGTCATTGATATCACGGATCAATGATTTAGGATCCTGTTCCACTTCTTGGTGGTTCAAAAGTAAGATCATGGAGATCGCTCTGAGCATTATATTGTTCAACAAAGTCAATCCCATCACTTCACGGTTTGGATTAGTTACAAAACGTTCCAAACCTTCATCACTAGTGGGGCTTTGGAGCTCTGAAAGCTTTACCAAGATATCCTTAGGAGGAGGGAGATTAACAAGTTCCTGACTGCTGAGGACACGAGTCAAGTTCAAGAGATAATATACAAAACAACGAAGGAAAGATTGCCTGGTCATTCCAGCAGCAAAGCATCCAATTTCTGGCCATAAATTTAAACCATTGCTTCGGGCTATCTCGCTACGACGACGGAATTCTGTCCCAGAAAGTAACAACAAGAGGGTATATTTCATCGTAAGACAGAAACACCGGTCACTCTTGTCACCATCTAGGTCCTTCAATATATAATACATGAATTGATAACTGTGCTGAATGAAGGCAATTATAGTATAGGAGAGGTAGATCTGTTCTAGAACATTGTAACCCATTTCACGATCACGATTCTGTTGATAAAAGTGGATTAAATCGAAGATTGGGTCGAAATTGTCCAGTAAAAACTGTTTTAAATTGTCAATACGAACTAATAAACTACCCACGGTTGCATCTTTTACTAGGAGGGCTCTTGACAGTTCACGGATCATCAAGGTGGTTCTGATGAAGAGCAGGTCACGGCCCTTGAGATCAAGATAGTCCGTGTGTAAGTCTTCTACAGACACATGGAGGGGACCACCGGCATCGAAAGACTCCAAAGCGTCGAAGAAGAGGATCCTGACCCAAAGCAGCTTTAACAGCTGACGGTACGATTTTGAGAATGAACTGTAAATCAAGTCGATGTCTTGGTGAAGCAGGATCATGATGGCTCCACGGAAACAAAGAGAAAAGACACCTGCACCTTTGTTGGCATCTCCTCCGTCGCTGTTACGAGCTTGGAATCTGTAGAGCAGAGAGAGCAAGAACAAGGTCTGAACCGATGGAAGACATGCTCTTTCACGATAGTTGTAACGTTCGAGACATTTGTCTATGAAACGGAGCATGAATTGATCTGCGTCGGGTGAAGAAATGGTTGGTCTTGCTGAGGGAGGAGGTACAGATGATGAGTTCCCTGAATTAGAGGCTCCAGATCCTACAGAGGCTGGACTAGAGGTCACTCCTGGTGCACCTCCACCAGCTCCAGGCCTTGATACACGAGGTTCAGTGAGTGGAACAGCCATCGCGGCCGCAGCTGAACAAACAGATGATGCAGTTGAGGATTTACGGCTCTTTTTGAAATCTTTCATACGATTTTCCTCTTCGGAGTTCATCACCAACTGGACTAAAGTTAATGTGAGCGCAATATACAGATAGCTGATGTACTTGTTATCTCCGATATTGATTTTGACATCTCCCCACAGTGTTGATACGAACACCTCTTTGAAATGAATCAAAAAGTCCTGTTTGTCGACGATAGGGAGGAATCTGTACCATAGTCCGTTGAAGTAAGAGTCTAAATATGATCTAAGGGTCAGATAGTCTGGCAAGAACAGTTCGAGATTCAGTATGAATTGGACATCGTCAGCATCGGTGAAGGGGTGATATACTGGTAACTTGGTGAGATTGAAGTACTTCCATTGGATACGATCGTTTTTAAGAGCCTTCTTGAAGTATGAGAAATAGTTAGAGACCAAGCCTGACTCGATATGGAGGAAGGTGCTCCATGAGCTGGGTCCATAGTAGGTGATTTTGTTCTTTTTGAACTTCAGGACATGGAACATACTACTGTCTATGACGAAATTATCGATGTGTTCGTCACCTAGAAGTTGCTGTGAGAGATATACACTGCCCTTTTCCACCATAGGAGCCAGATGTGGGGGGCCCTGGGGCGGTTGGGGAGAACTGAATGGATAGAATGACAGTAGTTTGGGTTTCATTTGCTGAGGATAATGTTGGAATGGTGTAGTATTGGAAGACGGTGTGGATGTCGCAGAAGAGTTAGGGGTATGGGAGTGTATGCCAGTTCCATTAGAAGATGGGGCTGACGTTGGAGCAGCAGATATTTGAGGCCGTGAACCAACGTTAGTAGGTGGTAACTGGGACTGTTGGATGATCTGAGGAGCAGTAGGGTGGACGACAGGTGGCTGGATCTGGTGGGTAAATTGAATCTGTTGAGGGAACTGAACTTGAGGAGGTATCTGTGGAGGGACCTGTTGAGGGACCTGTTGAGGAACCTGTTGAGGGACCTGTTGAGGGACTTGACTAGGCCCTTGTTGATTCTGGGACATCAACAGACGAAGAGTCAGCTTGAGGTGTTCATTCTCTTGTTGTAACTGGCCAGCAGACACAGGATTCACGTTGACAGTTGCTGGCAGCAGCGGTGGAACCGGCTGCACAAAGTTCAGTAATGGAAATTGGATCTGATGTTCATTAGCCACTTGGGCCAGTTTATGGTTGTTTGACAGGTTTAACTTTTGGGCGGCAGCAGCAGCGGCACGTCCACCGTTGGTAAGGTCAACCTTATTATCATTCAGGGAATATTCACACTGAGAAAGCTGGCGCTGTGTACAGCTGGTACATTTGGGGCGCTTGAAATCACACCTCACCTTTCTAGACCGACAGTTAGAGCACAGCTTGACCAGGCGCCGTCGTTTGTGAACGCGATTATCATCGAAGTTATCTATTGTGAGAAGTTCCATGGCGGTATTGAGAGATCTGAACGACACGCAAGATCGAAAAAATGAGGTTTCAACAAGCTGCCGAGTTGCTAATCTGAAGTCTTGAGAGCCCTATTTGAATGGGATCAGGAGAGCACTTTGGTTTTAGTTCGAGAGGAGAATGAGCTGGAAAAAAAAAGTGACAGCAAAACTTGAGATGCTCGAGGCCCTCAGATCTGCAAGTTGTATTAGTAAGTCAGCGGCAGGTAAACTTGTTTTGAGATGCTCCTGCGGACTATAAGGCAGATGCGACAGAGGACCAGGCAGGAGTCAGGCGGAGAGAAGGACCGCAGGGGCGGTGCGGCAGATGGCAGGGCAGGCGGCAGAGGCAGGCGGCAATAGATGGAGGAGGGGCCCGTAAGCGAAAGAGAAGAAGACAGCCGGAGTTACTTCATTGGGAAACAAACGGGCGCGAGTTACCTAATAGGGTATTTAGTTCTGAGGGAGGAGAAAAATTGATTGTGGAGAAGCGAGAGGGGAAGAGAAGTAGAGGGGGAGAAACGCAGAAGGGAAGAAACGCAAAAGGGAAGAAAGACAGAGCTGAAAAAAAGCAGAAGGGGGGAATAAAGGGTCAGTAAAGGGCACGCATTACATGGTGTATAGTATATTGGATGGTTGGGATTCAACTGATCAGCGGGCAGGACATAAATAATTGAAATTAAAAAGAGTGTTATTTTTATAGGTGAATTTATGCAGCCCCTGAATTACCTCATTTAGAAAGCATAGATATACAGCCCCATTATTTCCTTTTACAGAAATAGCCCCACTAATGCGGAGAAATTCAATTTCGATTTGAACTCTCAAATTTAGTTGTACAAACCCCAGTTCATTCGATCAAAAGCACGGAAATCGACACCCAATCCATTCATAATGTCATTCCAGAGTGCAGCATTCGCTGAGACGACAAAATTCGTCCGTGATCCTCGTGAAATGCGTAACTTATCCCTCAATTTATACCGTCGTTACCTCAGACATTCGAGAGATTTCGTCAACAGTTACAACCTCAACATCCCTCCATCACAAGTGAAGACCAAGGTTAGACAGGAGTTTGAAAGAAATAGATATGTCCACAACTTGTCAATTCAGAATGTATTGTATATGAAGGGACAGATGGAGTTCCAGGAGTTGATCAATTTCTGGAAACAAGAATGTCATGTCATGAAGTACTTTGAGACTCCAGAGTACTACGATACTACTCATAATAAAGGGTTCCTTGATAAGTTCCTTAAAGGAAGTGATTGAGACGGGTTTCTTTAGAGAGGATTGCCGCTCAGCTGCAGTTTATTTGAATTCAATATGACTATGTCTAACAACTAAGCGTGCTAGGGGACGCATATTGAGATATTATTTATTTGAGATCAGACAGTGAATTGGATCAGAGTATCTTCTGATTACCATGGTTACTTAACTGGTTGTTATTTATTTATTTATTATTATTTATTACTATTTATTATTGCAGATATGTACAAACTTAACTTTAAATATGAACCGCAAAGTTTAGCTATTCGGGAGGTGGTTTTATGCCTCTTTGGGTCGCTTTAGATGACTAGTTGGGATACCCCGCACCAGTTCAATTCGGAAACCATATAAAAGGTAATGTATACCCCCTTTACTACATCTGCATGAACTATAATCTTTATTAATTGTCTATTGATAATGAAGTAATCGTAATATGATCGTAATATTAAATACATTTTGTATGATGATATAATTTGATGCTCTATTCCCCAATCAAGGCATCAATAATACCCAACTTGTTGTCCTCATCTACAAACTTAATATATCTGACCAATTCGAAACACAACTCGAAGTCACCGGAGTCGACAAGTTTCTTCATGAGATATAAAATGGTCTCTCTATCTTTATCGTCGATCAACTCGGAGGATTGTTGTCTTTCGTAGTTCAAGGTCAAAATCATGTAGTGACAGCTTAAGGCGTAGTCCTCCGAAGGCAATATCTGGTCATCCAAGATTTGTCTTGGAGTAAGACCCAATTGCTGGAAGAAACTGTGCCAGTATTTGATCTCGATCTTCTTCAAGAGACTTAAGTAGATGATGTATTTTGTGTTATCGGAGTGAGAGATGGAGTTAGATGAGTATGTTGACTGTTCAATGAGCAGTACGAGTCTATGGAATCTCAAGGCATTCACCTGTTCGTCCATCAAACAATTCAACATCAAGAACTCGAGACAGAATTGGTAGTTAGCACAATGTGAGAACCTGGAACCGATCTCAGCGTCTGAGTAAGCCTTAAAGGTGTCCTGATCACCAACTGTAAGATAGTAGTCGAGTAAACTGGCGAGGAAGTCTTTGTGGAGGGTTCTAGGTACGATCTCAGACCATGTCTTGCGGAATTTGATGTCGACTTCGAACCCTACGACACAATTCCTTTCAAATAGGGTTGCGATGGGGTAGATATTTGATTGGTTAGCGGAGGAGACGACCGAGATTGGCAGACGGGATGAAAGAGAAGATGAACTTGGGCTGGAAACGAGAGGTGTTGAAAAAGCCTGTGACAGAGTCAGTGAAGCCGGTTGGTCTTTTCTAATCAAATGATTCTCCTGGTCGATATCCACATACAACGGAGTCACCTTGGCTATGTTATGCTTCAATACCAGCAGATTCAGTAAGATATTCAAGTCGTAGTATATCATTTCTTTACCGTTGAACATGGAGATCATCGAATCGGAGAGTTTCGAGAGATATTCGATTCCCGATTGAAGGATGATCTTCTCGAATTTGATTGACGGACGTTTCTTCAGAGCAACCGGAGGAGGTGTCAAGGTGTTAAGTGCAAGAGAACTTCCATTTCTCGAGATGTTCGTGCTGCTTGCTACCCTGGAGATAGGTGGGAACTGTTGGGGAGATGCTGAGACCAGAGCCTGTGCTTGCAGATGTCCAGACAGCAATGAGATTCCAGCAATATCCTGTTCCACCACACTTTGACGTAAATAGATGACATCACCGTTCACAACGATCAATAAATCGTTGTCATTGATCTTATTGATGGACTTGACTAATGCCGGGTCGAGTTTAGTGGACAGCATAGGAGAAGCAAGCAACGGAGGAGCGAGTTTCGAGGCAGAGCTCAGAAGATGAAGCTGAGAATGAGATCTGGAGTGCTGCTGAGGTTGCTGGGACTGGAAGAACTTCTTTAAAGCAAACACTTTATTGCATTTGATCTGGAGGGTGGTTCTAGATTTGGCATTCAATTTCAGAAGCTCGAAGAAGTAACAATTGAGTTCCGTAGTTAAGACGATCAACTCTTTATTGTTGTCGAGGTTGAAATAGAGGAAGTCTTCGACAGGTTTTGAAGATGAAGTTGAAGTGGTACCTGGTGCAGAAGCTGACCCTGTCCCTGGCCCAGCTCCAGCTCCAGAAACATTACTGTTGAAAGTATAATTCCAAATTAAAGAATCTGGACCAAACTCAATATCCTCTTGGAAGATGAGATTGGAGAAAATGACAATCTCAGTTGTTGGCTTGACATCATTCAGAGTATGGTCTACGAGTTTCTGTGAATGAGAGTCGGACTTAAGCAGTAAAATCAAGAAACTGTCGAACCAAAGTGACTGTAAGACATTGTTTTCGAGAGAAGTGCTTCCGAGTAAGAACTTCCAACGTTTAGTACTACTATTATAGACGATTAAGTCTTTATCACCACAACAACAGATATACTGATGGTTTGGGGACAGGTTTAGGGATCTAATAACGGAATTACGGAGTCTGAATTTGGATGGTAGTTGGATATGAGTCCATGCTGAGAATGAGTCGAGTGAAAGATCAGAGGAAGAAGCTGATGGAGGAGGGGATGATTCTGTCGAAGCAGTTGAAGATTCCGATGCTGGTTGAGAGGATTTCAGGTGGGATCCGGCACTTTTCATGACAGAAATATAGTCATGGTTGTACAAAATAGGAGTTCGAAGCGTCTGAGAGTTCTGATGGAGTAAGAAGTTGAGCTGAATGGTTTTGAAATGATAAAGACGAGATTTCCCAGCTAAAAGTAAATCATTATTGATTGAGAACAGACCCAGATGCATTCCTGCGAACCAATCCAGTTTGCCAGAGTCCAACTCATCGCTGTATTCGAAGGTTGAGAAGTTGAGGTTTCCGAAAACAGAATAAAGACGCCAACCTGTAGTGAAGAGGACAAGATAACCTGAAGGAGCCAACTGGAGGTCAAGGAAAGCATGACGAGCAGCTGCAGGAGCAGCAGTATTGACTCTTATTAATTGAGTCTTCTTTTTATCGGATATTTTGTATATTTTCAACTCACCTTGACGAGTGACAAGAACGAGGAGATTATGAGAAGAATTGATGAGGAATTTGGATATCTCATCATTGGTTTCTGTATGAAGAACCTCGCCAAGCAGACCATCAAGTCGTACACTCCATATACGATTGGAGTCATCTAGCCAGTATAATTGGTTGCCAGAGTACACGACTTGCTGAATTTTCGAGGAAGATTGGAACCAGCCGGATTCTTCAAGTAAAATGACCTCGATGTTATTACCCGACCGGTCAAAACTGATGGTCTGTAACAGTGGAGGGTCTGAGGTTATCAATAGAAGCTTTCCATTCTGTAATGGGACGAAATCAACGAGAGTACTTTGGACGTTCAAGACCAATTTGAAACGTAATGAGACGTCGAGGTTCGGATATTCCAGCTCTGATTTTGAAAAGAGATGGGAGAACATATCTTTGAGGGAAGAGCCCGCTCCTGAACTAGTAGGGACAGGGAAACCGCTTTGGAGAAGTTTGCTGGGGGATTGCTTGTCATAAATGAGCATGAGTTCTTCCAAATTTGATGGGAGATTGAGTTGGAATGGGTCTTGATGCAGAGCCAGCAGGGCCAAATGGGCGTCAAAGACTGAGTAGACAAAGAGGTAGTTTTTAGAGGTGTGGACGATGATCTGACACCCATTGAATGAAGTCTTCAGTCTCGTATTGACACCGTACTGATCAAGAGATTCCGAGCTTCGACGGTGAGCAGCGACAACTGTGTGAGTTTTGGCGTTAAGAAGGTAAAGACAAGACTTGGTGAGCAGCAGATATGGGATTCTGGGGTCGTGAGCGGTAGCACAAAGGGCTATTATGTCGTCATTTGGGTCAATTTGTGGCAGTGACGGGGTTTCGGATGCTTCAGTTGGGGTGTCCAACGACAGCACCGGCTTTTCAGCCGACTTTTCAGCTGAGGTGTCAGCCGTCTTGGGCGTTAAATTGGGAAGTGAGAATATATGGGGAGAATTTTGGGGCCAAATCATGGTGAAACAGCGTATAACAAATGGATTCGATCAATTAAGCGTATGAGGGTTGTGATATCTGGAGATAATTTGATTTGAATCCAATTGGAATGACGGCGGTATGGTTGAAAGATGATTGAGATGAAGTTGAGAGATTGAAATTGATTTCGAGGGAGAATTTGTAAAATGCTGAGAATTGTGTGAGACAGAGAGGGAGAAGAGTGGAGGGTGTTCGGTGTTCAGTAGCAGAGTGCGCAGAACGGTTGAGAGAGAGCACAGAGAGAGATCAGAGCAAAAGCTGAGAGAAACAGCTGGGAGAGAGAGAAGAGAGAGCGGCGCGCAGGACTCAGAGCGAGCGCTCGGAGAAAACGAAAGAATTCTTTGTGCAGTTAAATGTGAAGGCAGAAGGAAATTGGCATTGTTTAGGAACAGGAGCTGGTAGCGGGCGCACTGCGCCTGCGCCTGCGCCAGGGTCAGTGAAGAGTTAAGGACGAAGAGTGCGCGGACAATTGTGCTACTGGGCCAAACAATAAAAGAAGGAAGGGGTTTCCACTGAGGGAAAACAGGTGTTCCTTAGAGAGACAGCGAAAATAGGGGGTTCTATGAGAAGGGAGACGTGAGGAGGGAGATCTGAGAAGGGAGACGTGATTTTTCGGGATGGGGGGAGAGTAGATGAGGGTTGGGACATAAATTGAGGGGAAGAGGAGGGGCTGTTCGTCGGATAAGAAGAGGGAGTTTCTTGTTCACTTCCGGAAATTGTCTTTGAGATTTTGGAGTTCGTTTTTTGATTGTCCCGTCTGAGAGAAAAGGGGGCGTGAGGGGTGCAGTGGGTGCAATGAAGTGGTTAGGATTAGGGGCTAGAGGGGCTAGAGTGGCTAGGGCTATATTCGTTAGCAACAGAGGGGAAGGTGCCTAAAGTGTAGGGAACACTTATTATAGACCAATTTAAACTCTCTAAAGTTGATTATTTGTCCCTGCCAGGATTAGAAAACTGAATAATTTGTACTGTCTCCTGGTCTGATTTACTAATTTTATTACGGACCTTATCACTGACCTTATTGCTGGCCTTATTACGGACTTTATTACCGACTATATTACGGACCCTATTACAGACCCTATTACAGACCTTACTACGGACCTTATCTTCTATCTTTATTCCTTATTTTATTAATAACTACTCTTTAATCCTATAATCCTTTATTACCTCTAATACTGTTCTAAAGACAATTTTAACAGTCTTTCCAATTCTTCATCCATTTCTTGTTCCTCTGATCTCCAATCCAGATCCGTAATAGTTTCTCTCTGGTTAGCTGGTCTCCCGTTTACTGTAGATCCACTCAGACTACTAGCTCCCTGGTCTTCTATCAATTCCCAGTCAGATCTAACAGACGTCTCTCTTTTAGACAATTCTAAAACTCGAGCTAACTCCAGATCAAGCTCCAGTTCCAGATCAGGTCCCAGAATCATATCGTGAACATGATCTTTTTGTCCAATACTGGATGTTCTAGCTGTTCCAGCAGCTACAGAACTTCCAGGACTACTATTTCTACTTTCTCTTAAGCTTAAACTACGACTCATCAGGATCAGAAGTTCCATCTTCTCTTCTTCAGTCATCTCACCATCCCCATTATACTTCAGAATCAACTCCAGTCTTTCGGATGCTAAATCTGCTTCGTAGTCCATCTCTCGTAATTGCAGTTTGATTCCCTGGTGTACTCCATGCTGCTGTTTACGATCTGTGGTGCTTCCGCTCAGGATTCCCGCTCTTTTACCTCGTCTTTTAGGTCTAGAAGATGACAAATCTCCAAATTGGAAGTATTGCATGGCAGAATTCCCAATTAAAAAGAGTCCATTGGTCATACATTCGTCTGGATTCAACAGAATCAGCTGTACAGTAGACACTGGAGCATGTACAGTCTTCTTAGGTACCCGGATAGAGATCGAGGACAGTCTCAGAGGCCTTCCTGTGAGCACATCGTAGAGATATGATTCTCCATTATTGGCTCCTACTACAAGAACAGCAGCGTTTATCAGTACCGAAGTATATTGGACAAGTAAACGATGCTGCTGCTTTCTTTTTACGAGAGGATCGATGCGATAGAGGGGCTGGAGGGAGCTGGACCTCGAGTTAAAGACGTAGACGAACCCATTATACGTTGAAATGGCTATAAAATTGCCGTTATGACCAACTACAGAGGTCGAGGACCTATTTTCTGGGGCAGTAGTACGATCAAACAGTGAATATCCCATCGTAAGACTGGTGATATAGTCATCTCTGGCACCAAAACTGAATGAACGCACACTTGAGCCGTCAAAAGAGTGGACATAGATGTCTGTGTCGGTATAAAGAAGGATTTGATTCAGTGCGAAATCGATTTTTGGTGGATAATACAGAAGATCAGGAACAGAGAAGCTTGTCCAAGTGATTTCTGACCCTGTGTCGATGGAAAGACTGGTGATATTGACATTTATAATGTAGAATTTGGACTCTGAAAGCACAATAACAGTGTCTCTGAAGTTTGTTTTGATATGTTGGACATTATATAACAGTTGAGGGGTCGATTTAGGACCAATATTTACACTACTGATCAATTTAGTGGTATGAAGATCCCAAAATTTGATATTTCCATGAGTATCTCCGGTGATACAACCTACAACACCAGGTTTTCCGCTGACATTATCAGTACAGTCAATCAGAGTGATCACTGCAGTATCCTGAGAATCGTCTCCGGGATCTTTCATTACTACGACATCACTTAAATACGATTTACTTCCTAAAGATTTGAAATACAACTTGTCACTACGTTGCAACGAGTAGACAAGCAGCTGCTTGGAGAGTTTGAACAGTTGGAGCATACCTGGAGATACTAATGGGAATGTAGAAGCATGTTTCCCACTTGAAAGCTTACAAATAGTCACTTCTCCGTGCACATGATTGAAGAGAACCAATCTATCGTTACTGAAATCTGGGGCGAGATGAGTTGGAGGAGAAATCGCTAGATTGTAAGGTAAAGAGGGTGATATTGGATGTGAAACACCTGCTGCTGCTTCTGTTGCAGTGACAGGTTGTGGATTCACCCCGACAAACGAGTTACTGATCTGATAATTCCGATGAACAGACACACCTTTTCTCCATTTTCTTAGTAAAGCCATGCGGAAAAGGTACTCATCTCTCCATGAGGACGACTTGCTGAGACTTGGAAACTCGGTAGCATTGAATTGTCTTCTGAATGTCTCTCTCCAGAGCACATTATCTGTTATGATTTGGTACCAACTGCGACATACAAGGGCGATGTTGTTATCGAGCTCGTAAGGCTGGAGATGAGAGAAGATTTGGATAAGTAACTCGGTTGGCAACGAGGCTAGGGACGATTTTTTTGGTGATTTGGAATCTTGATTGGATGCAGATTGGATCTGATTCGCGTTTGATCCAACTTGATCCACCGTTCCACTATCATCTTCGCCCTTTCCAACGTGAACACCTGGGCTCAAAATGGAGTTCCCAAGTTTATCAACGTTGAAATCAGGATTATGGGAATCCTGGCGCGTTTTAACTTCCCCACCGGTATTCTGCGTATCCATTATACCGAAAACGAGGTCTAACTCGATACGTATCTCGATATTGACCCAATTGACGCCCTTCAAACTCGGAGTTGCCTTCGAAATGGGTCAAATTTTAGTTGAGATTTGCTCATCGGGGTGGCTGAAACATCGGGACACCAAATAAGTGAGCAGAAAATGAATTTCTGGGAAAACTTTTTATTCGGATTAGAGAGGGATGAGGCTAGTGAAGAGGTGATTAGCCACCGACGATTAAGAACTTGAATATTATAATGATACGGACGTGTTTTGGATGTTTTAGACGGTTTGGAACCGTTGGAGGGTCTCGAAATTACCATAGCTTATGTAATGTGTCACTGCGACACCGCAATAAGGTGAAAGAGCTCACTTCTTATGAGAAGAACTTTCCTGAGTTTGTGACAGTGGGGCCTGCTGTGAGGAAGAACGTTTATGTTGGGGTTAAGAGGAGAATGGAAGGTTTAGAAGGCTCTGAGGTTGAATTGGGGACTTTTTCCGGCGTCGTTAACGGACTTATACAGCCTTTAGAGTTCGATATAAAAAATGACCAAGAACTTTTCAAGTGTTTAAGGAGCCCTGTCGAGGGAGATGAGGAAGGAATGGTGTTATTTAAGGGAGTTCAGAGGATGAGACTGAATTTGGTCAAGTTAGGGTCCAGTTTATTGGATATAGAACTTACTAAGCATAGTATACGTGCGGCAGATGGAAAGAATTTGGAATGGGAGAGACTTCAGACACTGGAGCATTCGTCTATAGAAGCTCCTGACCTTCTACGATCCGATGTTATTGTCAAGACTGTTGAGAGGCTTGGACTTAACCATTATAAAGTTGGTTCAGATGCTCTCAAGGCATTTCTGATTCTTTTGCTGCTGATCCGCCTTGAATATGGAGAGAAACTGGTGTTACAGTTTATTTCTGACAAGTATATTCCACTGAGTTATAGAGTGATATCAGATGGTATGATGGGTATCTAAGGGTGAAGGATAGGGGTTTAAGAGGGTGTTAAATTTGTGGTATTAATGGACATAATGGTGGAAGTGTCACGGTGTTTATGAAAAGTGACACTGTGACACTCAAGCTCATCCTGCCCCTTGCCCTTTTGAATCTTGCCCCTGACCTCGAGCCTTCTTTCAACAGCAAATCACAGCGCATCTTTTTGTCATTAGCATTTTACAATATATAGAGAATAAAGTCACGGGAATAAATGGGATTGATGTAGAACGGTAATAGAAGCCACGTAATGTCGGCATATCCGTAGTGAGATAGTCCAATGTAGATCCCCTCTCTGGCATCTCCCCGCTCTTTCCCCACGGAAAGAAAATTTTTCTAAAAAGACAAAAAAACGACAACAAAAAGGCTCAGTAAAAATGGCAAAAAGAAGCGAAAAAAAAAAATAAAGGGTAGATGAGAGGCAGAAAAGGAGTGTCAGTCAGTCAGTCAGTGTCGAAGTTAAGGTTAAGACTGTGCATCGAGATCTGGAATTAAAGTTTTAGCGAGATGCCGGGTGAATCAGAACAAGAGCGTGAACAGAGGTATCGAGAATTATTCTCGTCTATGGATCACAACTCGAGTGGGAAAGTGAATCTCTCGGAGTTTATTCAGACGTTTGAACAAGATGATCACCCACATTCGGTAGTGCTGCAGGACAGACAGGTTCTTCGGGAATTATTCCAAAGAGTAGATGCCGATAATGACAGTTATATTGATTATGATGATTTCAAGAGGTATGTTGCGACACTGGAAGAACAGATTCGTCATGGATTCCAAATGCTCGACCTCGATAATGATGGTAAGCTCAAGAAAACAGATTTCACCACATATATGAGACAAACGTTAAAACTCGAACCTAATCAGAAGCAAATTGACCTATTTTTTGAGAATTTGGATAACAAGAATGATGGTGTGATCACATATGATGAATTCCGGGACTTCTTATTATTCGTTCCTCGTTTAAACGGATCCAGAGTAAGGACTCTGTTCCAATTTTTAACTAATGACAAGCTAGATTTCACCAATAGCGAAGGAGATGTGACGGTGATCGACGATTTTTTGAAAGGGTTCGGATATTTTATCAGTGGAGGGTTAAGTGGAGTGGTTTCGAGAACTTCGACTCTGCCATTCGACAGAATAAAAGTGTTCTTGATCGCAAGAACCGATTTGCATACAACTTTGATACATTCTGGTGAACAACAGAAGCTCAAAAGTCCCTTGGTCAAGCTGGCAACTTCTCTTTACAAGCAAGGAGGACTTCGACTGTTTTACGTTGGAAATGGGTTGAATGTGTTGAAAGTTTTCCCGGAGAGTGCCATGAAATTCGGATCTTTCGAGCTCCTGAAACGTTTCTTCTGTAACATAGAACATGTAGACGACCCAGCAGACCTCTCTCGTATCGCAACTTACATCTCTGGTGGGTTCGGAGGTGTCGTCTCTCAAATGACAGTTTACCCTATAGATACCTTGAAATACAGAGTCCAATGTGCTCAATTGAACAGTGAATTGAAGGGTCTTCCCCTCTTGAGACTGACTCTGAAGCAAATGTACCGTGAAGGTGGTATAGGTATCTTCTACAGAGGTCTTATAGCCGGTGTCACTGGTATTTTCCCGTACCTGGCCTTAGATTTAGGAACCTTCTCTACAATTAAGAAATGGTACTTAAATAAGTACCAACTTGGGGAAGAAGAGCTCCCCAACAGGATCGTCTTGTCAATTGGAGCAGTCTCTGGTACTTTTGGGGCCACCATGGTGTACCCAATCAACTTAATCAGAACTCGTCTTCAACTGCAAGGTACCTATCTGCATCCTCATATCTACAATGGGTTCTTTGATTGTGCCCGTGTAACTATCCAACGTGAAGGATATTCAGGCCTTTACAAGGGCTTGACGCCTAATTTATTAAAAGTAGCTCCTCTGGTTAGTATATCTTACCTCTGTTATGAGAACTTGAAGACAATGCTCGGATTAAATTAGTCAATTATCCGGTCCCAGTCAATTGTATCCCCAATTTTAAATAATTACTATTAATTTCATGTAATGGGACGATTAATTCGGGGCTCGATGTGTCAATGGTTCCTTCCAGAGGTCCATCACTCACAAATTTATCCCCATCAGGTTGGTCTACAGCCCGATCTTCCACCATACTAATCAATATCTTGAATATATATCTGCCATCTTTATCAACTGTAGAGAATATCGATTTGAGTCGGTTCTGTAACTCAATTATACCCAGTTTATACCCATTGAAGAGGTCTAGTTTATCGATATTGCCAATTTCGTCTATCGAGCTCGATAATTTATGAAATATATACTCTTCAAGGTTGATTTGATATTTCCAGTCTTTATTTCTGCCAAAATTGGGGGCTAAATTCTTATCTATGGGCACAGATCTCTCTAAACAAAGTTGTATCGTCTTGTAATCCTTGATATTCACCTCCAATTGCTCTATAAACTCATCTAAGTATCCTCTTACGCCTGGATGGCGATTTAAAGGTACCTTCAAATTGAAAGATTGGACCCATCCGAACGATTCTTCGGGGTAACATCGACTATGGTACATCATTAGATTCAGACAGACGATGATATACTCATGGAGAAGGGAATTTATTTCTGAAATGAGCATTTTCAGTGGAACCGGGGCAGTTAAATCACCTTGATTTCAACCTCTCTGTCTTTCTTGACTCCACATCTCAAATCTTCTCCGTTTTGGAGAAAAAAAATGTCAATTTTGCTCATCGCTTAGTTTTCCGAGGGCGCGCCCTCGAGACGCGTTATTTTGAGCATATTATCAATTTTCACGCACCTTTCACCAAATACTTCACTTGAGCTCTCAACCAGCTAACTTCAGCGTATAATATCCGGACATACCTTCAGTTGCCATCGTTTGCCGTCATTTACCAATGTTGACCCAAATCCCACCAAAAGATGTCCATCGGATCACCTCCGGTCAAGTCATCATAGACCTCCAAGGTTGTATTAAAGAGCTCATCGAGAACAGTATAGATGCAGGAGCTTCTAAGATCGATATTGTAGTACGAAATTACGGTACCGAATCTGTAGAAGTCAGTGATGATGGAGATGGGATCTCAGAAGAAGATTACGATACTATTTGTTTGAATCATTATACCTCCAAGTTAGATCGTTTCGAAGACCTTCAGAGTGTCGATACTTATGGCTTTAGAGGAGAGCTGATGAGCTCTATTTGCAGTGTTCTGGAGTCTGTAATCATGGAGACCCGTACGGCTGATCAAAAAATTCCAATTCCAACTCGACTTGAGTACTCAAAAAATGGCACCTTAGTTAAAAAATCTCCTCTGTCTGTTCCTCGTAGTTCTAAGGGAACTACCACCATCGTAACTAACCTTTTCCACCATTTACCGGTCCGTAGAACCAATTTCATAAAGAACAAAAAGAAAGAGTTCGCCAAAGTGATCCAATTAGTTCAACTGTACTGTATAATTACCGATTTAAGAATTATGTGCTATCATATTGTCGATGGAAATGGTTCTGTTCCATCTTCTGGCTCTTCTTCACTGATTTCATCCCAAAAACCTTCAAGTAAATCCAAAGGTCCCCGGAAACTCGTTGTCCTGTCTAATGGAGGCTCTGAAATGCTTAAAAAGATAGCTCAAGTGTACAATAATAACCGTCAGTATATTGGAACGTTAAGTCTGATCAAATTAAATGACATAGTCGAAGGAATTTCATTATCTGGTTATATATCCAACTGTTCTTTCGGCCAAGGAAGAAGTTCATCAGATCGTCAAGGTGTTTTCATCAATAGTAGACCCGTAAACTTCCCTAAATTCAACAAATGTGTAAATGAGATTTATAAGAATTTCAATCATTTGGAAATACCTAGTTTTTATATAAATTTGCTTGTTGAAAAAGATATGATCGATGTGAATGTGACTCCTGATAAGATGACTGTCATGTTGGCTCGTGAATCTGAGTTTTTGGAGCTGTTGAAGTTGAAATTAGTAGATTATTTCAACGGTCAAGAGCATCTTTTGCCTTTAAATGTAAAGAAAGAGGGATTCACAATGATCCAGGATAAAGAGGATATTTCAACAGATGATCTGATCCCTGAGAATGATAGTTCAAAGATGGTGGAAGTGAGTCTAGACGATATAAATGTTAGTTCCGATCTGATACGATCAGATTCTCTGTGTATTTTTGTTTCTGAGCCAGCGTCTTCTGAAGAAAGTGAAGATGACAGTAAAGATGAAATGGATGTCCACGTGAGAAAACCTTTAAAACCACTGAATGTTCCAAATCTGCTGCAGAATCTTAGAGAATCAATAAAGAGACGATCTGAAACTAGAGGACAACCTGAAATTTTTATGAAAATTGGAGGAAAGAGTTTTGTTGAAAGTATGAATAGACTGAGGGGGGTAAGAAATGACGTAGATGTAGATAGTGAAGATGAAGAAGACGATAATGATGAAGGTGATGATGATGAGAATAGTGACAGAGAACAAGATGTTGTACAGGATATGGCATCTGAGAGGGACGATGCAAATGAAGATATAGAGATGGATATCGATAAATTTGTTTCTACGCCTTCCCCATCTCCTAACGAAGATTCAGCGGGCGATGACGAGGATGAAGTTGATGAAAAGCACGACCAATTCAATGCAGATAATTCTCCTCATCAAGAAGATCCCTCTAGTCCTTGTTGTTCTCATGACAATAAAGAAACACCCCCCTCTGAGATCAATGATCCTGATATTTCAATCACTCATTCTGAGATCAAACTTCCTAGACCTTCGAATCTTCAAAACAAAGACACTAAAATTGATTTCGATCTTGATCTGATACTTAATTCTTCAGTACTTAGCAAGTGTCATTCCACATCTTCAGATCACCCTAAACTGAAGGAAGAATCTACAGGAACCCCCTCAGAGACTTCATCCTCCTCGAAAATAGCATTCCAAAAATCCAATTTCCTCAAACTTCGAATCATCGGACAATTCAATCTCGGATTCATTATCGCATCTCTTCATGATCCCTCTACTTCTACTCTCAATCTCTTTATTATTGATCAACATGCCTCGGATGAGAAGTACAACTTCGAAACTCTCTATAAAGAAACCAATATCCTGCTGCAGAAATTGATCACCCCAATGGATTTGCAATTAACCCCGTTGGACGAATTAGTAGTCCTCGATAACCTTCCAGTATTTGAAAGAAATGGGTTCCTTATCGATAAAGACACCTTACAGTTAAAACTGATCCCGATCTCGAAACAAACGGTTTTCAACAAAAGTGATCTCGAAGAATTAATTCATTTAATTAAAGAAGGAACTACATACAATCCTAGACCATCTAAAGTATATAAAATGCTTCTGTCAAGAGCATGTCGTATGTCCACGATGATCGGTGACCATTTATCCAGATGGAAAATGGAAAATATTGTAAGGAACTTAGGAGGAATTGATAAGCCATGGAATTGTCCCCATGGAAGACCTACAATGAGACATTTGATAGATGTATCTTCGTCGAATTCTTCTATAAAAGATCAAGAACCTTTCTCTGCTTCTGGTCCCTCACTTTCCACCTCAACACCTTCCATTTTGTCTTTTGACTCAGACCTCAAACTTTACTCCCAGATTCCAACCCCCTCCAAATCAACTTTATAATGTCTTTTAACAAAACTATTACAGAAATCAGAATATAAACGTAACAGAACTTCTCCATTCTCCTCTGTTTTACCATCAGCAGTAGTCACAGCATAATCTGGTCCAATAATCAACCATAATGATTTACCCCATGGCTCGAATTTCTTGTCGTTGGGCAATGACACAAACAGCAGAGTCTCATTCAGTTCACTTTCTTTCTTTCCTTCAATTTCAGCCATGATATCCTCGTCTGTCAGTCTCTTGATCTCTATTTCTGGGGACAGCTTCAAAGCCAGTAATACATGTTTGTTAATCATATTGACCAGTACTAAATTGGCCATTCTAAAGGCACCACCCAGGGCTCTGATAAGAGGTAATTTCAGCAAATCTCCAATGGCGTAGAAGTGCTCATATTTTGGAGTAGTCTCCAAGTCTTCTTGGTACTTAGTACAGACTTGCATCTTGTTGTTAACGTAAACTTCTAAAGTATTTGGGTCTACACAGTCTACGAAATCAGGAGATTTAGATAACAGCTCCGAGTTGTTGTGTTTTGACCCACACCAAAGCACTAAATCCAGCTCTACAAATTCACCGGTCGAAGTAGTATAACCATTGCTGGTTTCTTGAGCCAAACGGGTGTTCAACAACAAATTACAGTTCATGGCACGTAAACGCAGAGCTACCTTATCCTTGAACTCTACTGGTAAGTCTTCTGGAGGTAAGTCAGAGTAAGGATGGATCAAAGTCATCTCCTTGGATGGATAAAGATGACACAACTCCAGAACAGTCTCAATACCAACAGCACCTCCACCTACAACGGTAATTTTCTTCAGCAGTTTAATCAGATCCTCACTTTTCTTCATCTCTTCCAAATAAGATTCCTTTGTATATCCCTTTGGATCGAATGGCCATGATCTGGATCTTCCACAGGCAAAGATACAGTAGTCGAAATCTACGGCGATTTCTTCACCGGATTTTTCGCCAACCATCTCCAAAATAGCACGATTTGGGGTCTCAAACCTATCTACCTTAGCATGTTTGAACTTCACATTGAAGAACTTATTGCTGTCATCATCAAATGGCAACATCATCTGATCCAATGAAGCGTAGGTGGTTTTGGCAAATTCGGAGTCAATAACAGCCTTTGGAATCAGTAAAATATTGATGAATCCCAGTCTAGGGTCACAGACAACCAACTCGAATTTAACATCAATACTGGACAGAGCTTTCTGTTTAGCAAGACGTCTAAACTGAGCCACAGCTGAGTTCAAAAACGATTTTCCCCCAAAAGAAGCACCGCAAACTAATACTTTAATGACAGACATTGAGTATATAAATAAAACTTCCGAATATTATATAATGCTGATCTTGTTGTAACAGATCTAGCAACCTTTAACTTATCTTAAATCTAATTATCCAAGCCAGATCTCATCTCTTCCTCGAGACCCCATCCATTTTATATCGTTTCGATAATTTTTCAAGCTCCTCGAGGAATTTCCTATTTGGGGGTCATCGCGGTTAAAAATAGTATGATGATGATCTTTTAGATTAGCTCGGTGTTTGACCTAGTGCGGCACCGAGGGGATATCGGAATATAGCGATTACAAGGTGTGGAGGTCCTAAAGGTTTGAGAAGAGGAATCAGATCCCGCATTATCACCAATGTAGATATCGGAAGGAAATGAACTCCAGGGTGACACGGCTTTCAGCTTTAGACCGATGCGAGCGAGAGGGCTTTGCATAAATTTGTAATTTGCTCTGCTTCATTTTACTATTAGTACTTTCATACTTAGCTCAGCGCCGTTTACAGTTAGTATTTTGATAGTTTGCTCAATTATATCCACTTTTAATACTTTGAACTTTTCCTATCCGTTATATTGTTGCCTTAAGCCGAAATTTTTCAAAATCTTATGAAAAACAAGAGGGGTATGGGGTGTCGTATGGGGTGTCGGAATCTATCATTTTTTTGCCTCGTGCTGAGGGGGGTTAGATGACAAACGCATGATATGGCGGCGACCAGGTGTGACGAATCAATTGCTAGATAACGGTTGTTAAGGTGCAATCATGAGAGGGACGCATGATAAGATAGCAGCAAAGATACACACACAATACTAATTCCGATCTAACTTCAGACTAAGACTTTGAACATGACCTCAAAAATTCATTTTAGTAGTCTACTATCTGCATAATTATATCTCTACATTCGTTGAATATTATAATATCCCTTTATTTCACATACTCTATAAACACATGTGAAACCCTAAACCTTAAGTAAAACTAACTAAAATAAAAGTAAAAAAATGACTTATTTTGAAATTGAAGGTAGTCAATTGTCTGCACTACCTTCCAATTAAGAATTGAAACCCATTGTAGATGTAATAAACATCATTTTGAGATTTTAAACTCAATTAATCCTTGTACTCAATAGCTCTGGCGATTTTCTTGAATTTGTTATCAAAAGAGTAATAATCATCCTTGATCTCGACCTGTGCCACTGGCTTCTTGTTCAACAATAATTGAGTCTTATATTTGTTGAACAATGGGTCTCTTTGAGAAGTTCTCAATCTGTATTGAGCAAAAGATTTGAAGGTCAGCTGAGATGGCTGCAAAATTGCCTTCTGGGAGTTTTGGTTGATCAGTGCCACTGTGCTGGAGCTGAATGATCTTCTAATGACGAAACTCATGGTATTAAACTTGAATTGATGTTGAAGTATTACTATCGAAAACTACGATATGGTATTATAATTCCTTTGACTTGCCAGATGCAGGTTTTGGAGACGCGGCCCTGTCCAGGTTTATATATCTCTTCCCCCTTCAAACATGCCTAGCCTAAAAAAAAAAGCATGAGATTTTTTCTTCCTCACCGTTTAGATAAGAAAAAAAATGTCGTAGATCCTAAAAGTTACGAGATTCTGCAAAAAGTGATCACACAAAAATGAAAATTTTCCAAACGCAGCCAAAAAATAGGGGCGAATATCAGCTCATATCGGTTTTAGTAGCGCAGTCTTACGTAATGTAGGGGAGGTCCGCGGAAGGAAAGAGGCAGAGAGCAGAGGTTTTTGTATGCACAGTAGACACAAAACCGGTAGAAAGATGGCACGGAGCCACATATTAGGGGAGTTGCTATTATATGGCTTTGTTAATAAATGGCTTTAAATTTATTAGGGAGTGTTGAAATAGGGAGGAGAAGTGAGAAATCAGGAGATATCAGCAGTCACGAACGAGCAACCACCGATCGCTATCGATGACTCCCGGTCCTCATCAGCAACCACAGAAACCACATGAATCATCAATAATCACACTTCCCTCAATTATTTCAATCACTCCCCTCCCGTTTTCTAACCCCCTTCGTAACTAGTCTCTTTAACGTACCTTACTAAAAATTTTTCCTATTATTCTTATCTCAGCAATCTAAACTTTAACCTTTTACCTACACAATTCCTCATCTGATGCACCCAAACGTGTCCCCTGCCTGCCTTATAGTCTCTATCCACCAAATCAGATTTGATTGCATCCCTTTACAAAGCTTAAGAAAATGGTCATGCTTTTTTTCAGACCCTGTTTTTCCTCCGTTTCGGAGAAAACATTACAGAAAATTTCTCCAGCCCTTCTCCGTTTCGGAGAAAATCTTACACCCAAGATCTAAAACTACAACTAACATATGCATTATTAAATATTTTACATACAGGTCAATACGGTAGCTAACCACTCACAATTTCTTGTCGTAATCAGCTCATCTAGATAAGCCTAAAACTCCCCCATTTCCTATCTGCTCCGATCCGATCTCTGGTCACGTCTCAAATTTCTATAAAAATTGTCATTGGTGATGCCATTCTTTGACAGCCCTATTTCTAATGATGATGATCTCCTTTAGTCTTGCCATTCTGATACAGTCTAAACTCCTTCTTCTTGACTTCTTTCAGCCAACCAGGAATGTCTTCTCCAGACATACCAGCCGATTCTCGCTCTGCAATCACGACAGCTTCCAATCCAATGGTATCATTCAACCATGGATGGTTACACATTCCACCGGCATCGGCCCTCTTACTAGGATCCAATTGCAACATTGGAGAAAGAAATTCATTGATTTCATGACTTTGTTCTTTACTGATCTTGTACTTCTCTTGTAAGACACTGAGCAAATTCCAAGGCTTGAGGTTCTTGATCTTTCTTAAATTGCTAGTGAACTCATCATCACCGTCCCTCGACCTTTCAAAGAATTTCTTGGTCTCATAACCTTTCAGTAATACTTGAGGAGGAATAGGTCCTAATAACTCGATTATTTGCAGCAAATGATCATCATCTTTATCAAAAGACAGACCTTGACTAGGCTCAAACAAATAATCTCCAGTAATCAACTCAAATACTAAACACAGTAATGACCACATATCAGCAGATGACCCCCATTCTCCATCTATGATCACTTCGGGAGCTCTATACTGTCTGGTCTGAATATCATTAGTAAAGTGTCTATAACACCAGCAAGCATTACCGAGATCGGCTAACTTGACCCGAATTACATCATTATTATTGATCTCTTCGTCAGTAGGAGGCACTTCGTGATCGGCAGAACTAAGATGTTGAGCTGTACCGACTACAGAATCGGCTACAGATCCATAAGCAGTATGAAGACCCAGTCCAGTTGGTTTGGCATTGTGACTAGAACCATATGCAGAAGCCTGCGCATTCCCATAAGCCGATCCGGAAAGAGATCCAGAAAGAGATCCAGAAAAGGTAGTGGCTCTATTACCAAGGAAAGGTCTTGGCAGAGAAACCGATTCTCCAGCCATTTCGTCATCACTGCTAACACTCATCTGGGATAAAGAGCTGAGCATACTACCATTTCCTTCTTTCAATGGGAATCCCTCATTAACTGCTACTACAGATCTCAAAGGTGAAGATAACGGTTGAGATCCTACGATTAAAGTGTGTCTCCTCAGTAAACGGCTAGTAGGAGTAGAATGAGACCCAGAGCTGGAATTCGAGATCGAAATTTTACGTTTATACCGTCTCTCGGTCTCCAGATATAACAAAATCTGCTCGACATCCCGAATCTCCAACAAAATATTCTCCGGCTTAATATCCGTGTGAATAATACCACATTTACGATGCAAGAAGTCCAACAGTAACAAAATTTGTTTAGTAATTTGCTTAACAAACTTAATTGGTAATCCACGATGTTTATATCTTCTGATCAAACTAAGCAAATTCTCTCCCAAAACTTCAAATACCATTATAATATGAGTACCGTTGACACCTTTATGGTCGAAATAATCGAGTAATTTGATTAAATTGTCATGACCCAAATGAGAGATATCGGTGTCATTGATGGTACTCAATAATTTGATCTCATCGATCAGAGTCTCACGATAATTCGAAGCACTTCTTACGATCTTCATCAGGACATGTCTACGCTCTACAAGGTCCCTCAGTAACCAGACAGTACTGAAATGACCCCATCCTAATTTACGTACCAATTTATATCTTCCGTCTTTGTAAGTTTCTCCAACATACAGAGGGTGATATCCTCCTGGTTTATAGTCTTCCATGTCTTCTTCGTGCAGTAGATCATTGGAGATCGAGTTACTTTGAGAATGTAAATGTTTATGGGCATTTTCATGCAGATCAGCGTCATCTCCAGCCTCAAAGCTTGGATCCGAATCATCATCCGATGCATTAGGATCCCAAATACTCTCTTGAATCATTCTTTTAAGTTCATCATCATACGAAATTTCATTCTTGATTTGTCCTTCTTCGGAAGCATGACTGGTATTAACCGACAATTGAGGTCTTGTGGTGATATTAGTCTCGGTGGTCTCAGTAGTCGATGCTGCTGTACCAATAGTTCCATTTGTCAATATGCTAGCGGAGTCTGGGGCTCCTCCAAGAGCTCCATTCCCTCCTGTTCCTCCAAGTCCTAAACCTTCATTCTCTCCAGAAACAATCAGCTGTGTCAATTTCGATTTATGAGGTTGAGCAGCCACATCGTGAACTCGTGTCTTCACAAATTGTTGTTCTCCCATCTCAGATAATACTATATATATTCACAAACGGTCTGTCTTCAATGCTGAAACAAAAGAATTAACTGGTGATGGCTCAGAGATACAACAAATAATCGGTAAAACAAGCGGTAAATTGAAACTTTCGTTAACTTTAGATCTCCCACTTCAAATATCTCCCAAAAAACTAACCTTTTAATGCACTTTTCCTTGTATTATCTCCTTCTATCTCGGCTCTCTTTTCGTCCAAAACAGATTCTCTAACTAATTAACAGAGTTATAGTACAAATATCAAATGAAACCCCGGTTTCTCCGTCGGTCTAACTCTTCAATACACTTGTCGGATACTCTGTGTAGACACTAAGCGCCTCGTCAAATCTGCAACTTCCACCTTATGGTTTCCTCCCTTCAATATCATCTCTCATCTTGTCGATCTGCCTCGGATAAAAAATGGGCGAAGGTCGTGTAGAAAGTGATAAAACGGGAGCAGAGCCGTGGAAGAACATCGTGACACCAAAAAGTGTGGTTGGAGTTTTTTACATCATTACACCAAATGGATCAGTCACCAGTCACCAGTCACCAGTCACTGAATCACCTACAAATCAGGGAAATCTACGAAATATTCATTCTGTATATACTTACTCCATCTTAGAATCACCATCCAGGTCCTTCTTCTCTCTAGCAGCTCTCTCAGCAGCCATCTTCTCGGCCAATTGTTGGGCCAGCTTAGACTCTTGCTTAGATCTCAACAGTTGCTTCTTCTCCTCCTCGGCAGCCAAGTAACGACCTCTAATGATGTTACCGGTAGACAGTAACTCCTCGTATTTGGCGATATATTTGGCTTTGGTGGAATCGTAACCATCATCGTACAACCATTCCTCGGTCTTCAGCAACAAAGCGGTCAACTTCTCCTTCTCTTCATCAGAAGCAAATGGCAGATATTGATCATCCAATTTACCTCTCAATTCATAGATGTACTCCTCCAAAGCGTTCTTACGGTCTTCGGTGTCGGCGACCAACTTGTCTTGCATGGTCATGGAGTTCTCCAATTCGGTGAAAGCGGCCAATTTGTCGGCTGGCAAGGAATAAGAGTCGACTTCGATGGTCAAATCGTTCTTCTTGACCAATTTCTTGACAATCTTGTATTCTGGTTCTTCTTCTTCCTCTTCTTCAGCATCTTCACCTTCCTTTGGTTCCTTTGGTTCCTTCTCAACAAGTTCCTTGAACTCCTTCTCTTCAACAGTGTACAGTTCTTCAATAGTGTAGAATCCACTTGGGTCGTTTCTCAACTTCAACTTAACAGCAATAGAAGATTCACCCTCGTTCAATTCAACACCCTTCAAACTCCATTTAGCAATCTTAGTTGGAGTTCCGGCTGGCAATTCCTTCTCGTTAGAATATCTCAGCTCGACTTCAAAGTCCTTAGATCTGTACAAGGTGATGATCTTGGTGCTTGGGAAGAATCCACCACGTGGGAAGACCTCCAAATGGTCGGTGTCTTCATCCTCCTTGTCCCAGTAGTAAGAGACAGAGTATGGGTTGACATCCTCGAACTTGAATGGTCTAACTCTAAGAGTTGGAGAGTGGATGGCACAAATGAAAGCAGCACCCTTGGCAATGGCCTCGTCTTGGTTCAAAGTGAAAGACAATGGCTTACCAACAACCTCGGCCAACTTAGCCTTGACGGATGGGACTCTGGTACAACCACCAATGACTTCGACAAAGTCAAGTTCTTCCTTAGTGACACCGGCCATCTCCAACAGTTGTTCGATTGGCTTGTGTAATCTGTCCAACAATGGTTGAACAAACTCTTCCAATTCCTCACGGGTCAATTGAGAGGAGACATCGACATCGTTCATGACAGACTCAACGTTGAATGGAGCTTGAGCATTGGCAGACAAAACCTTCTTCAACTTCTCAGCAGCGGTAAGAACTCTCAGGTACAGCTTTGGGTTCTCTCTGATGTTGATCTTGTACTTACCGATGAACTCATCGGCAAAGTGCTCGGCAATGGCTCTGTCAAAGTCTCTACCACCGAAATGTTTGTCGGAAGCAGCACCCAAAACCTTCAATTCACCCTTCTTGACAGCAGCAATGGCAACAGAGTAAGAAGAATGACCAATGTCAACGAAAGCAATCTTTCTCGGTTCATCCTCTGGCAAATCGGTCTTGAAAACACCGTAAGAAACAGCCAGCAGAGTGACCTCGTTGACGATTCTGACCGGGTTCAAGCCGGCAATTCTAGCAGCATCGGCAGCGGCTCTTCTTTGTGGCTCGGTGTACCAAACTGGGACAGCAAGACAAATATCGGTGATATTACCCTTGGTCTCATGAGCAGCAATTTGCTTAATCTTGTTCAAGTACATGGCGGTCAATTGAACAGAAGAGAACTCCTCTTGCTTACCGGCAAAACGCACCTTGGAACCAACTTGGCCATCGGAATCGACCAAAGCCAGGGTGAAATACTTGTTCTCGGTCTCGAAATCAGGGTGGTCTGGACCCATACCCAAAACTCTCTTCAAGTTCTCAACAGTGTTCTTCAAGTTGGAGGTCTGTTGGTTCTTACCGCTCTCTCCGATGAAACGGTTCTTCATACCGAACCCAACGACAGAAGGGGTGGAACGGTTGGAAACTTCGTTGACGACAACGTCGATACCTCTGTTTCTGGCAACAGCAACGACGGTGTTGTTGTTACCTAAATCTACACCAAATGGGACACTCATCTTCTTTGTATATGTCTATAAGTTTAAAGGCTTATTTGATCCCAACTTGCTTTAAATAACCGCCCTTTGATAAATTGATCAAAAAAGGTGAAAAATTTTTTTGGGAGCGATGGCGAAAATGGGAGGTTGTGCACGACTATTTGGAACGTGATCGAACAAATTGGGGCTGTATGGAATGTTCTATTTATTCGATGGGAGGAAGGGGAAAGGAAAAGGGATACACAATCTGATTAAGATAAGATATACAGAGGGGATATACAGAGGGGTATTGTGGGAATGACTTTAATTTCACGAGGGGTACCATCCACCGTATCTAGTTAGTGATCTACTTAGTGATCTACTTGCTGATCTACCCACCGATCTACTTACTTACGGACTATCTATGTACTGGCTACGTACTGTCTACGTACTATCTACTTACTATCTACTTACTTACGTCCTATCCACGTACATCTCCACCTATTTTTATCACCTTTATTACTCAATTATCATTTAAATAATCATTATTTCCCTCAACTTTTCTCCTCAACTCTTCTCCCCTACTTTCCCCTCACCAAAAATTTCCTCTGACTCTCATCAAACCCAACTATAAGCCCCTTATTTTCCAGAATATCTGAAATCTTGAACGATTCGGGCCATCTTTGCTTGGATTCCACCAAACTTACGGAATCTCCTAACTTGACAATTCGATCATCAAATAAGATCTCCACATCCCCATTCATATCGACTCTAACTTTATTGATTCGCTGGCCCAAATCGATCTCTTCTCTACTACTCGAACCCCCCTCTCGAGTCTCTACTTTACAGACCTCCAATACATTACCTATCAGCCTGTAGATATACAACATCTGAGGAGTCTTCGACCGTACGAAACAGTAATCCCCGTCCTCATCTACAACAGCCGGCACTTCGTAAGTCCTCACCACTTTACATGCCCTTTTGAGCTCCATCTTGAGAATACTGAATTTAGCATTGATGAATACTTGGAGATCTCGGGTGAGCGTATTGATGGGATGCTGTTTCTTCATCACTGTTCGCAGAAGTTGCGAATTGTTAAGATTGTGGTCAAGGAAATTCGCGAGACTATCAACTTCAAGTGACGAAGCAAGTTTCTGTCTCAGTGTGAGTCTCTTCTGTTCGGTCAAGTCATCATTCACACTCAGTATCTCCAATTGAAGCCAGTCGATGAATTTGTTGAACTCCTTGAACTCGTCATTCACATCAACCATGAACTGATACGAAACTTGAAGCATCTGTTGAAGTTTCACCACGATTTGATCATTGTTGTTGTTCTTGGGCTTCGCCTTATCCAGCTTGTTGTTCACAAGAAGCGAAGTGAAAGAAGTATAGTTCAAAAGCAACCGTTCAACTAAGGGTATCACTTTGGTAAATACGATTGATCTTGTCGTGCGGAACAGTTTCATCAGGATATCTTTCCATCTCTCGAGTCCCTTTTGTTGCACATAATCTGTAAGCCATGTCTGAAGACCCTTTGAAATGATTCCTGCCAGTAACAAATTGTAGAGCTCTTCAATGTACAGAGAAGAGTCAACTTTGTCTCCACCAACCTCATCCTGCAACAAACTGCAAAGCTTCCTCGTATGCTCGATATATTGCACTGACAGCTGCTGAATCTCTTTGATCAGATCCCCCAATGCTGTGAAATACTTCGAAATCTTCGAGCATACGAATGAAATTTGATTCAAATTCGGATAATCAGTGAGGAAATTGATATGAACCTCATAAACTACAAGCTGAGAGTCCCTCTGTGCTAGGACAAAGTTTCGCCTTATATCCAACGAAGAATCTATTTCATCCTCCATCCCATTGATATGCTCCACAAATCGACCTTCAAGTTTCACCAAATTCTCAATATTGAAGATCCCAAAAATAGAAAGGTGCAACTTACCATTCCCACCATACAAAACAAAATCGAAGAGCCGCTTGTTCTCCAAAATCGAGTTTAGGAGAGAGCTCAATTGAGGCATCGCAGCCTCTATTTGCTCGTACAGCAGTTCCCGGTCCACAACAGCCCCATTATCACACTCACACCACGAAACAAAATCGATCGGTCCAGCCTTGGCTCCCGCTGTTATCTTGTTGACCATCTCCCCTTTGTTGGCATCGTAGATCACTAAATCCCCCAGCGTATCAACGCACATAAAGAACTTCCCATCTGCTTTGTAAACCACAGGATCACGATGACGGTGATCTATATTCTCCACCAGGTATAACCTCTCCCAATTCAGTGCTCTATAACTAATAAGCTGGCCTTGACCTACCACTGACACGATATTCATAGTTGGACATACCTCGAACCGCGTCGAATTCAGGGCCATCGCGAGCTCTTGGGGCATCCCATGAGTCTCCCAGTCGTTTTTCGCCATGCCCATACCTATATAACTCAATTCCTCAACTCAATTGCCCTTTGATACTGGACTGGAGGTCTTCTTGTAGTCGTTGAAAGTAGCGCTGAAGTCGATGGTGTCGCGAGTTCTAGGTCTCTGTCACTGTGACACCATCAAAAAAACAGACTCGGATCCCAATTAGGTAATTTTTTCTCTAAATTTTTCACAAGACTGACATTGCCAGTGACTAGGTCAACTTGTGACAGACAAGACAACAATACCAGAGCTTTCAGATAGTTTTGGCATCCCTGGTTAGTGTTTTAGGTGAGTTTACTATATCCGGTTGTTGTCTTTGGTTCGAAAAGTGCACAAATCCCCAGCTGAACCCACCCCCTCACATCTCATCCCATCTCATCAGTCACTTAAGACATCGAAATGTTCAAGAAAGATGTTGGAGCCAAGAGCTTCAGTAATTTGAAAAACACAGAGCGTCGTAGCTTTGTGCCTGAACCATACAAATCAGGATACGAGGTGCCTTCAGTGGTGAAAAAAGCAGTCTTCAAGAACGCTGCTAGCAAAGGTGAAATTTACGCTGATGAGCGTCTTAAACCGCTTTGGTTCAGAATCAGAGACAAGGCCCGTGCTAATTCCGGTGCCGGAGAACCTCTTGTTCCTACTGTCTATACACTTTGGGATTTCCCACAGTTGCTCCCTATAGTAAAGACTCATGACGTGGTCATATATGACCATCTTGTAGGGGGAGCTGACTTGATGTTACCTGGTACCGTGCCTCCATTTGGACCGGAATTGACCAAAGGTACAATCGTCGGTATCTCTAGTACCTCGAATCCTTGGGCTGTCATGGCAGTAGGAGAGTTACTCGTTGATTTGTCTTCGTATGAAAGAACTATAGGTACTACTGGAGTCGCTGTTAAAGTATGGCATTTCTATAAAGATGAATTATTCAGAAGTTATGAACTGGAAAAGTTGTCTCCTCCTCTGCTGGAAGTTCTTTCCGAGAAGATAAAGGTAGTTTCTAATTACGAGATCGCTGAGGAAGAGTCTGGGACTCAGGATATTGACCTGGGAACTGATTCTGTTGATCAGAAAGAGCAAAACATTGAGACGGTCCCAGAATCCGAGGCTCCTGTTGAAGATCTTTCGGTCCAAGATCTCGCCGAGCAAGTCGAGAAACTTTCGGTTGAAGATGTTGATTATTTCTTCCACCGTTCATTGCTCTACTCCCTCACTCAAGAGACCATAACCGTTCCTATTTCCTCTTCAAACTTCATGTCTTCTCATATAATCAAAAATCTTCAAATCGACTCAAATATCAAGAAGACCAGTTTCAAGAAAACTGCCAAGTGGTTAAAACATTTGGAAAAAGGTGGATATTTGAAATTAAAAGGTAAAGGTGATGACTTAACAATTGTTGAAGTCATCGGTAAAGATAAGACCGATGAGTTGAAGAATTTTGTACCTTATAGAGTTAAGAAAACCCAAGGAAGTAGCTCAGAATCCAGTGGATCCTCATCTTCTCAACCGAAATCATCTGCCGGTTCCTCCTTACAAATCGTAAACTATTTCAAGCCTCAACAGAGAACTCAAGCTGTGTTCCAAAAGCTTGAAGCTGACTTCAATGCTTATTACACTCAACAGGAGCTCCGCTCGTTGCTTGATAATTTGATCAAGGTGGAAAATCTGGTCAACCCTAAAAATCCTCGTCAAATAGTACTCACAGATCTCATTCGTACAGTTATTAAAATGAAGGATTCTTCTGTGATTGCCAGAGACAAGATCTTTGGTGAATTCCTCTCCAAAAATTTCTCCAAATTTTACCAAGTAACTTACTTAGATGGGACTACCTCTGATTTGTTAAGAGGAGAAATTCCAAAGGTAAAGATCATCATGGAGACTCCAATGGGGAACAAACAGATCACCCGTATTCAGATCAAAGACTTCGAAATTTATAATATGACACTGAAGGAGTTTAATTCGGCCCTCAAAACCAAATGTTCATCCTCCACTACGATGTCCAACAACTTAACAATGCCAGATGGGTCTCATAACCCTAAGGGGATGTACGAAGTGATGGTACAGGGAGCCCATGATAAACTTGTTCAAGATTTATTGCATAAGAAATATGGATTCCCTGTTTCATGGCTTGAGGTTGAGAACAAGTTAAAGAATAACCGTAAGAGGAGATGAATAAGAATGAATAAATATGAATGATTATTATCCTAAGTACTGCTGTGATGGTCTCCTCTCTCCTGTAGTGCCCTCCTCTAGTCTCCTCTAGTCTCCTTGAATCCCTAACCCCCATCTCATCACCCCCATTTTGGTCGTGCACATCCCAATTTCCCAATCCGGATTTATTAGTCCTAAAAATTTTTCAACATTTTTTGACGATTTTGAGCCAGATTTGACGGCGGTTAAAGGTGAGAGTTAGACAGTGATAAAGGATGGAACTGCTCAGGATTTTTGGAAGAGGAGCCCGTTTGTTCTCGAGCTCTGCCAGCTCATTGCTGGCAGCTAAAAAAGGAGCCAAGAAGAGCTCAACGGCGAGAGCTGATGCCCGTAAATTGAGACAACAAAAGATGGCTGAGAAGAGATTGGAGGCCCGTAAATCGCCATCTTTGAACCCGTTGTACATGGAGATTCCAATGCTGTTGCGTTATTTGCGTGCAGCTGAGGTCGGTAGACCTGCGAAAGAGTCCACTTTGACTTTGCAAATGAAGATTGTCAATGAACAAGGTGCCAAACCTGTTTCTGGATCGGTGACGTTACCGCGTCCGATCCTGGAACTGCGAGTCTTGGTATTTGCCGAGGGAGAAGAGAGACAACAGCAATTACTTGGTGCTGGTGCCAAGATGGTTGGAGGTGTAGAGTTGGTAGAACAAATACTGAAGGATCAAATCCCATTAAACTTCAACCAAGTATTTGCTACGCCAGAAATGGCCAAACATTTGGGTCCGATCCTGAGAATCTTGGGTCCAAAAGGTTTGATGCCAAATGCCAAGAGAGGTACCGTCACTAAAGAGATTGAGGCCAAGATGCTGGAGACTTTGGGTACTTTACCATTCAGACAACGTACTCAAATTTTGTCTTTGCCTGTAGGACGTTGTAATTTCACCGACGAGGAGATCATTAAGAACATCATGCTGATTTCCAAGGAAGTCAAGCTGAGTGCTGTCAAGATTTCTTCTAAAAAGCCTGCCCTTGTTGGTCAAACTGTCTTGACTACCCCTCATGGACCGGCTATTGTCATTGATTTTTAAACAGTTGGGATTTACAATGAGATAAGCATGTATATAGGTGGATATTAGGTGATATAGGAGGATATGAGCTTTGAACTCAATGTCCTCTCATCAATAAAAGCAAATAAGTATGATATTAAAGGTAGTGTAAATTATATCAATTTCTAAATTAGTCAACTTCATATTCAGTCGTGCAAATCTCCTCAATTTCCCAATAAGGCATCCCCATCAACTATTTCCACGCTTCCACTTGTTAAGAGCTTGACGAGTCATTAAAGACAGTTCACAGAGCACTATAAAATGGGAATTGGGGGCATTAAAAAAGGCTATGAGTCCAAGAATCCCAGTCTGACTCCGCTGGAGTCGGAAATCGACGCGATTCGCTCCCGTTTAAAGCTCCTTTCCATCTATATTGTCTTCGTTCTCACCGTGGGCGTTCCCATGTGGCTTTACACGACATCTATCCACCAATCCCTGCTTCCATTGGACGAATTAGAAGCTGTGAGTCGTGATTCAGGCGCGGTGACCTCTTTCGATGTCCCAGTCTACATCCAATTACCAAAACCTCTCAGACATTTGACCACTGATGCCCAACTGTTGATCGATAACGAGTTGAATCAACTTTTACAAGGCGGATTCCACATCAGTTTGGAGAACAAATCGGAAATTGAAGAGAACGATTATCATGTGATATTGCTGCCGGCTGAAAATGACCAAGAACTGATCTTTGTGTCCCCATTTGACAAATCTGTGACCATTTATTTCACTGAAGCTGTCGTGGCACATGGTAAAATTCCCGATTTCATCATGAGAACTTTGGTTTATGACGTGTTTGGGCCGGAAATTCGCCGTTTACAACTCCTGCCTCGTCAGCAGAAACAGCTGTTAGCCGTGTCGTACTCCGATCATTATAATGTATTGGTGTCTCTGGTAGTAGAAGATGGAGAACCTATTCTGTGGGAAATTGAGGAACTGATGTCTGAATATTTCAATAATTTCGTGTCAGTTTTATCTGGAGTGACCAATATCACAGTCGACACTCAAGTTCAGTATTATTGTGGTCTCCGTAAGCTTGAAGAAGGACTGGAACATGCCGAATCTGAACAAATTCGCTCTCTTGACCTGACAGATCTCTCTACATTCGTAGACTACGGAGGTTGGAATTTAGTAGATCAAATCTCACTCGATCCTACAATCAATTTTGTATTATACGTGCCGAAAAGAGGAGATCCTATAGAAATAACCACCGGATCCAACAGTTTCATTGTACCTCAATGGGGTGGAGTACAGATTCATAACACCAACTCGAATATAATCAGCAAACTGGAGCTCTTACCAGTTTTAGAAACATTCCTGTCTCAATTATTGACACTTTTGGACTTCCCAGCCGATCCTAAATCGCTCTCTATCAGAGTTGATATAATGAAACGTGTTAAACTGAGAGAAATGTTACTGAAACTGAGAGATACTTTGGACTCCTTAGTTAAATTAGTGCATTCTTTACTTGATATTCCAATTCCTGAAGAGACTCTGGAACATATGCAACTGGCTTTGGACACAATTAGACAAGTTGAGCTGACTACATCCACAGATGAAAAGCTTGCCTTGCTGATTCAACTGCTGAAACAAGCCGATAAACTGTTCTTCCAAAAGGAGATGCTTCAACAAGGTTACTTCCCTCAGCTGCATAAGATGACGGTGTATTTACCTATTGCTGGACCTATTTTCTTGATTCTCACTAACTCATTCTTAAGGACGTTGGTAGAATATAAGAGACTGGTTCTGAAGAAGAATGAATGATGTATAATAATAAATGGAATTTCATGATCAAAAGCTGTATAAGAAGGTATCACTTTACGTCTCTGTCCTCCATCATCTCTGTGATCCATCCTCTCACCATCTCATCATCTTATCATCTCCACTACCTACTTCAACCCTACTTCTATCCTACTTCTATCCTACTCTTACCTACTTCAACCTACTTCAACCTACTTCAACCTATCTCTCTCATCAATTAATTCCTATATACATATCAATGAGTTAAATACCATCTTCCCTTCAACTTTCTTCTCTTAACAATCTTACGTCCATCCGTACTCTTCATACGTGCCAAAAATCCTAACCTTCTCTTCCTCTTAATCGTACTTGGTTGATAAGTATTACCTCTATTTCCACCTCTACGGTTACCTCTGGACAGGAATCTGATGAATGACCAAAGCATGTTTGGAATGCTTGGAATCAGCGTCTCGCTGCGAATCATACCCTTGTTGACTGTATTTCCAAGGTTAGCGCCGAGCCCAACTCTATAACTACCCATCAAGCTGGCTCCGCCAGTTCTTAAAGGGCCCAATCCAGTGCTCATTTGGCGCACGGCGGGCAGCAGCAAACTGTTGCCACCTATTATACTCCTCCTCAAGACCAGAAACATACTTCCTCAATATATTGGCTTCGTTGTCCGATACTTGGTGTGTTCAGTCGTCTTTCAAATCGTTCAACTCCAATCAGCGGTGGTTTTCGCTGAGAAAAATTTTCGTGAGCATTCTACAACTTTGACCCGTAAGTTTTAGTTTTAGTTTTAGTAATTTGCTACTCTTCTCGGCTGAAAAATTTTTCAAGTTCTACTTAAAAGAAAAGAGCTGATTATAGATGAGGTAGTAGGAAGCTAAGTGAGGATGATGAACCTGAGACCAAGAAAACTGGCACCAAGTGCCGTTAACACCGCTGTTTCTGTGAAAGTTTCACAAGTTTCATGTATTAGTAACGATGAAGCCCAAAAGTTATTGACTACATATTTGGAGAGCGCTGAGCAGGTGGAATCAGCCCTGGTTCAACAGGTTGGTGGGAATGCCGCCGTGATATCGCAGTTGAAAAGATGTCAAAGAGAGTTGAGAGGATTGGTTCCATTGTCTATGGAAGTTGCTCCTGCTAAGGAAGAGGGTGTTGAAGAGCCTCTGAATAAGAAGATCAAGTTCGATGAGGAAGAGCCAGTTAACAAAAAGATTAAATTTGAGGATGTGATAGAAAGTGAGGGAGAGAAGGAGGAAGAGGAAGAAGAAAAGGATGAAGAAAAGGATGAAGAAGAGGAAGAGGAAGAGGAAGAGGAACTGGAAGAGAAGGAGGTCAAGAAGGAGAAGAAAGAAAAGAAAGAAAAGAAGGAGAAGAAAGAAAAGAAAGAAAAGAAAGACAAGAAAGACAAGAAAGAAAAGAAGGAGAAGAAGGATAAAAAGAAGAACAAAGACTGATTTGTATAGTATTCTTGATAGCATTGAAATAGAGATAGATAATTATCAATTAGATAAAGTTGTAATGAGGTTATTGGTGTGGATCATGTTTTGTTGCAGTATCACTGCACTTGAATTCCTTTCCTCATCGCCCTTCTTCCCTCCCCTGTTCACTCCCCTTTTTATCCTTCCTTTTGCTTCTCTCCCTTTTCTCTCCCTTCTCTTCTACTGTTTAATTCTCCTGTCTACAGAAACGTAGTGCAATATCAAATTCCCAACTCAGTATCAAGATCTGATAACCATATCCCGTCAAAACTTCCCTCTTAGGAAGTCATCTCTGAAAATTTTTCTTGTCTCGTCTGTCCTCCGACGATGACTCAAAAAATGCATGGAGTTGATGACTTGATTTGACTAGACGTAAAGAACTAAATAAGAAATATGGTTAAGAAGGCTGGTGTTTTAGGTCTGACAGGATCTGTCGGTCAGCGTTTCATCTTGTTATTAGCCGATCACCCGGAATTTGAGCTCGTCGCTTTGGGCGCTTCTGGAAGATCCGCCGGAAAGAAGTACAAGGATGCCACTTCTTGGAAGCAAACTGCTTTATTGCCAGCTAAATTTGGAGAAATCGAGGTTGTAGAGTGTAAGGCTGAGCACTTCTTGGAGTGTGACGTTGTTTTCTCCGGACTTGATGCCGATTTTGCTGGACCAATCGAGAAAGAATTTGTCGAAGCTGGTTTGGCCGTTGTTTCCAACGCTAAGAACTACAGAAGAGAACCAGATGTTCCTTTAATCGTCCCAATTGTTAACGTTGACCATTTGGATGTCATTGCCAAGAAGGTTGAGGCTCATAAGGCCGCTCATGGTGCCGACAAGAAGCCAGGTTACATTGTATGTATCTCTAACTGTTCTACTGCTGGTTTAGTTGCTCCATTGAAACCATTGGTCGAGAAATTCGGTCCATTGGACATTTTAACCACCACCACCTTGCAAGCCATCTCTGGTGCTGGTTTCTCTCCAGGTGTCGGTGGTATGGACATCTTAGATAACATTGTTCCTTACATTAGTGGAGAAGAGGACAAGATCGAATGGGAAACTAAGAAGATTTTGGGTAACATTGCGCTGGATGGTGTCTCTTTTGCCCCATTGAGCCCAGAAGAATTGAAGGTTTCTGCTCAATGTAACAGAGTCCCAGTTATCGACGGTCACACCGAATGTATCTCTTTGAGATTCAAGAACAGACCTGCTCCATCTTTGGAACTGGTCAAGTCCTGTTTATCTGAATATGTTTGTGACGCCACCAAGATGGGTTGTCATTCCGCTCCAAAGAACACTATCCATCTTTTGGAACAACCAGATAGACCACAACCAAGATTGGACAGAGACAGAGATGCCGGTTACGGTGTCTCCGTAGGTAGAGTCAGAGAGGACCCAGTTTTGGACTACAAAATGGTCGTCTTGTCTCATAACACCGTCATCGGTGCCGCCGGTGCCGGTATCTTGATTGCCGAGGTCCTTGCTGCCAGAAACTTGATCTAAAATCAGCATCCCTAAATAAAATAGTACATACATTCCGATTACCCCCTTCTTGTAGAGCAATTTACGAATTACTGCGCCGTGCTCCAGATATTTTAATAATTTAATAAATTACTTTGATTTTCGTTTTATTAGGGAGACTTTTATAAAGGAGGCAGTGGTGTAGTGGTATAGCGATGGAGTCTATCAGTTTCAAGAGCCGGTCGATATACTGGTATCCTAACAATTTCAATAACATTGTATTACAAAACAAGAATGGGCCTTGTTTTTTGATCTCGTTGATCAATGCCTTAGTTTTGGCCCAAGAGACTAAAAAGGAGAGGGTTGCAGCTGCTGGGGCAGCCGTTGTGACAGCGGGAGCGACAACGGCGGACTCGGTGGGAGCTGATGCTGGAGTTTGGGATGAGAATCATGCTCCAGAGGAAGACGGTTGGATCCGCGTCAACAAAAAGAAGGGTAACTCTAATGTTGTGTTGGGGGGCAATGGCGGTTCAGGGGGCTGTGGGGGTTCTTCTATTAAGAGGAAAAGACCCATCACCGAGGAGATGTTGATCCCATTGAAGACTATCATTTCGAAACCTGAGGTCAAACTTCTTGATTTACTCAATGAATTGACCCTGTTGCTACTTACTATAACAACTAGTGGCTCGGGTTCCGATGGCGATGACCTCACCCCCATTTTAGATAAATTACCGTTACTTCATTTAGGTTTGGATATCAACCCTGACTTTGGGGATGGTATTTTGAGGTCAGAGAAGAACCCTGTTCTCGCAATTGGTGATTTGTTGGGTTTGAAAGTGGTTCATGGTTGGATTCTGCCACCTCAATATAGTGAGTTTTTCGACTCTGAGAACATTCACAACTATGAACAACTTCAAGACTTTAAGTTATCTACAATTGGTCAAATTGAGAAATACGTCAAGTTGGATAATGATTCAGATATAGATCAGATTATTTCCGAGGTCAATGGACCAGACTCTGAAACAGTAGTCCCTCTTTTAAATAAATTGAAAACTGTGAATCAGTTCCTTGCAGAGACTCTGACCGAGTTGACTCCCTACGGCTTATCTCAACTTCAGAATTCTGATACTATTCTACGGTCCGGTGAGGTGGCTATTTTCTTCAGAAACAATCACTTTAACACTATCTATAAAAGAGGTTCTGAGTTGTACATTTTGTTAATTGATGAAGGTTTCCGTAGCAACGGCAAACTGTACAATGAATCGCTTGTATGGGAACGCTTGAAAAGTATTAACGGTACTGGTGATGAGTTGGTGGATGGGAATTTTGAGCTGGTCTCAGGAACTGGCCCTGCTGCAGTTAGCAATCCGTTTGGTGATGCTCCATCAAACTCTGCAGGAACAGGGACCACTGTCACTTACGACGATTACATGGTAGACGATACAGATGAATTCGTTACTGCCACCGATGCAGATGCAGCTGTCGCTCTGTCCTTGCAACTGGAGGAAGACGAGCTGTACCTGAAAAATCTTCAAAAGAAATATAATGACCAGCAGCAACTGAGATCGAAAGGCTCTGCTTCCTCTAAAAAGAAGAAGAAACAGCTGAAGAAAAAGCTGAATGAGGCCACCTCAAAAGAAAAGCCTCTGTCAGATTCGCAGCAAAAAGATTCATGTATAATCATGTAGATCCTAAAATATAGTTTTGATGTTACTTTTTTATTTCATTTCTAACAGAGCCCAATTCAATTGGTCCGCATTCCTTGTCACAAATGGAAGTCCCAAGATTATTGGTGGTTCTTTTATTTGTTTCTCAATGATAAAAAACCGAATTCTCTGTTTTTGACCGTTGTCAAACTGGATGGTTAATTCTACTCCCTGTGTAGCCTCAAAGATATTCCCTTTTAAAGCGCCGTCCATTCGTTTTGGATTCTGTAATTCGAATACCTCATAATCGGGGGTCTTCTCTATGACATCACCATAATTGAGTCTTAAAAACTCCTCATCGATCAAATTCGCAAATGACCCAGAATCAATCATCATACTTGCTCTAAGGTTCTTCTCTGCAATCAATGCACTAATAATGAATTGAGAATTCTCTTCCGGTTGTAACCTGAATGGATCTGCGGGTGAGCTCAGTTCAAGTCTACGCACAGGAATCACTTTCTTCGATGTGCAGCTATGTTTCCGATGGACCTTTAGCTTTTTGGGCTCTGAGCTTTGCTCAATCGACTCCATCAGATCTAATAGCGCTCTTTCCGTATTAGCCAATTCTTTCAATATAAATGGGAATTTGTCTAACCATTCTGGTACTCTTTCACTCCTGTATTTCTCTTCTACTTCTAATCTGTATTCTTCCATTATTTGTTGTTGGGTGCCTGCTGATGGATTGGTATGGAGACTTTCTTGCAAATAAAAAAAGGGGGTAACGCTGGGTTTTTTTTTTTTTTTTTTTGCTGACACAAAAGTCTTACCGAGAGAAATGGAGAAGGGGGGAAGGGGGGAAGGGGGTCAGAAGACAGTATTTCAATGGAACAACTAGAAAAATACACATAATTGGAAGTGAATAGTTCGATTCCTGGTTTAAAAATCTATTACTCATAACAGAACAGTAACCTGAAAACATTTTCTACATGACCTCCTCTCCTTCTATTGCCCTCTATAAAATATATTTTTTATATTGCTAACAACCAAAGCAGTAAATTCTAATTGTATACACTGACTATTTAAAATCAAAAGCCTGTTTCTGCAAACCATTAATTACCCTACGTATATAGTGATCCGAACACAACCTTGGGAAGCCTCATTCAACATCATACCATCTATTTATGCACTTTCACCCGTTCCTATCTTTGCTGTCTTTCCCCGGATAACCCCCAATTGTGCTTAGCAATTTACGAATTATCAACACCCTAACGCGTAGCTCAGATTTGAAAAATTACCCGCCTTTAACGTGATGGGGTTCTTGCAAAAGTTGCAGAACAACGAGAATAGCACATTTAGAACCATGAGTGACTCCAATGTGAAATATGAAGACATAGTGGGGAAGAAGGTATGTCAATTTGGAATTAGACCCTCATATATACCCAATAATACCTACTAACTTTAACTATAGCCCTTTGAAATCAAAGAAGGCATTTCCTTCTGTATTGAGATAACCGCCAATATGATCCAGAAGGATGAAAAATTGGGCCAATCTCCACTTGAAGAGATACTCAGAGCCGTCCAAGATACAATGGCTACATTGGTGATCACCCTCCCCAATACAGGTGTCGGATGTTACCTTTATAATGTAGCAGGAGCTAGTGATGGTGTGGTGAAGTTGCTTGAGCTCAAGGATTTGAATGCAAAAGATACCAAAGAATTGTCTGATTTGATCGAGGATGTCAAGGAAGGGAGAATTAAATTACCAGAGATGTTTCCCCCAGCAGAAGAGGGCTCTAAACCAGGTCTATTTCCTCTGCTCTCCACAATTCAAGAAGACTTTTTATACACGAGATCCACATACAAGACAAAACCTTATAACGAGAAAAAGATCTTACTTTTCACCGATAACGATAAACCATACCAGGGGAATTATCAATCTGAGTTATCGCTCCGTAAATTGCTTGGAGATTTCTACGATCTTTACATTAAAGTAATCCCTTTCTTTATACAATCAGGGGCTCTGGAATTCGACTTTTCTGAGTATGGTAGGATTTTGTTCAGGGGTGAAACAGATGAACAAGACACATCCGGACTTTCTACAATCGATACATCTAAAGTAAAAGATAAAATCAGCCGTTTAAAAGAGGTAAAACGGATCCAATATTCTTGCCCATTAGAGATAGCTCCGGGAGTTGTCGCGTCTGTGAAAGGATTTGCGATTTATGCCCATGAAAAGGTCCCGGGGAGTATCAGGATCGATCTGGAAGGCCATATAGTATCTACAACTAGTATAATGGTGGATGAAAAGACCGGTGAAGAGCTTGAGAAAGGGGATTCTACCAATCCACAAGTAATAAAACTGTTTAAAGTAGGTGATCGGGACTGGCTTCCGTTAACAGGGCCACAACTTGAGAAAATCAAACTGTTTGAAACGTCAACAGATCTCCAAAAACCTTTCTTGAGAATTGTTGGCTTCAGAGACATGTCCCATTTCTTACCTCACTATAATGTTGCTAAGTCTACTTTCATTACTCTGGATAACAGTGGGTCAAATGCAACCCAAGTAAGATATGCACATAGCCAGCGTACTATCCTGTCTCTCTACCAAGCTATGATGAAGACCAACAAATATGCAGTTGTATGGGGCTTCAGCAGAGCCAATTCTTCTCCTGCATTATACTCCCTCGTTCCGTCAACTTACCCCCAAGGGTTCTCACTTGTACGTTTCCCATATCGTGACGATATTAGACAACTTCCTCCTACTCTCCACAGCGATGAGGTTCCATCTGAACAAATCGTAGATTTATATAAGCAAATCCTAAAACTGTTCTATATGAGGAAAGGCTATGTGCCTCTGGATCATGAGAACCCTGTGCTTCGTTGGCACTATAAAATCATTCGAGATGAGTTCTGTCAGACTGAAATCGAACTGGATCTGTTAACAGAACACAACGAATTCACACAGAAGTATCTCGATCAGTTCGATAAAACTAAGCAGTATTTACGTAACGTGAGGAGAGCCATCAAGTCGAATGGCAGTGAGTCAATGCTTAAAGAGTTGAATTCCATCTTGAATAAAATTCAAATTACAGAAACTTTCAACGAAAAGAAGCAGAAGAAAGCACTGACGACTTCAGCCGCACCGTCCGGACCGACTCTCACTCATCTGCAGGTCATTGAAGGCTACAAAAACAACACTCTCATCCAATTTAAAGTACCCCAATTGAGGAATTACATACGTAGTAACGGGATCCCAACCGCAGGGTTCGGAGTGGGATCAAAAGACATGTGTATCGGAGCAATTAGCGAGTACCTCGGAAACCAGAAAGATATCAAGAAGTAACTTTTTTTATTTGGATCATATAATCTATATATTAATCGAATTAAATTTATTCGTCATCGTCGAAAACAACGAAACTACCCCAGTTAGGGTTAAGGAAACGCTTTGGACCACCCAAGGAGTCGGCCAAGTTGTCGATAGTCTTCATGTCCTCATCGGTCAACTTGACAACTTGCAAGTTGCTGACGATTCTCTCGTGCTTGACAGACTTTGGCAAGACAACGTTACCTCTGCAAACTTGCCATGAGATCATGACACACAGGGTAGAGATTGGCTCACCGGTGGTGGAGTCAGTGTAGTGAGAAGCAATCTCCTTAAGAGTTGGGTCGACGAACAATGGAGAGTCCAAAGATCCCAATGGAGAGTACAGCTCAACAACGATGTTGTGGTCACGACACCATTTGATCAACTTGTGTTGTGGAAGGTATGGGTGACACTCAACTTGGTTAACGGCAGGTGGGTGACGGAAGATTGGACTGTTGAACAAGATCTCCAACTTCTTGACGGAGAAGTTAGAAACACCAATGTTCTTGGTCTTACCAGAGTCGAGACACTTTTGGAACAACTCGTAACTGTTAGTGAAGTCCCAGTTTGGAACAATGTCACGCTCTCCCTTCTCGTTGACTGGAACCCAAGGTGGACTACCCTTAGGGTTCAAGTAAACTGGCCAGTGCATCAAGTACAAGTCAAGGTACTCAAGACCCAAGTCACTCAAGGTCTTCTCAAGACACAGAACTGGGTCACCGTGCATGGTAGATGGCAACTTAGAAGTGATGAAGATCTCTTCACGTGGGACACCACTCAGCTTGATGGCACGACCGACATCAACCTCGTTATCGTACAGCATCAGACCGTCGATGTGTCTGTAACCAGCCTTCAAGGCAGCAACGACGGCATCAAAACCTTCGTTGAACTTGGATCTCCAAGTTCCCAATCCCATAGCTGGGATCTTCTCACCATTAGCTAAGGTGATAATCTCGTCACAAGTGTAAGTAGACATGTTTCTCAATGATGATGTTATCAGATCAAACAATCTTGGCAATAATCTCGATATTTATACCGTGAAAAATTCAAACTTGGCCGTTCCAATTTTTCGGCTAGTTGCAGCGCAAACTTCTACCTTAATGGTTATCGGTTTCTCCTATCAAAGCTTATCTAAACACCGATAGAGAAAGGTAGCCGCGCAGCACACAGGCGTCTATCTGTCTCGATTAGGTAATTAAATGAAGAGCGAAATATTAGAAACTAAGACATAGCAAAATACAAAATTCTGAAGACGAAAAGTCGTGTACCGCCGATTTACTGAAAAATTTTCGACTGAGGACTTCAAAAGACAAAGGTTGGTTAGAAGTTGAGAGGTTGACTAGAATAAAACGAATCAAGATCCAACATGTCGTTCTATAAAGTAACACAGATGAAGTCTGCGATCGCTTTGCCACCGATCTTCAGAGAAAATTTGTTAAGATTGGGGTTGAAAAGAAGAGGTCAAGTTGTCTTCCATGAGATTACTCCGCAACAGCTGGGTCTGATTGCTAAGGTTAAGGAGTTAGTGAAGGTTGAGTTGGTGGATGAAAAATTATCAAAGCTGGAGTTCAGACAACAGTTGAAGAGTGATCCTGGGTTTACTGTTGAGAAGCAGGTTTAGATTTTGGGTTGGCTATGTGTACTTGTAAATAAGGAATAGATTTAATAATGAGGAATCTGTAGTGGAGGAGAGGGGGTGAATAAAAGTGACCAATAGAAATCGTATACAATAGAATTAGTCGGTTTTAGTAGGAATACAAGGAGTACTAGTAATCAGGAGCACAGATCCATGGTTTTCTCAGCTAAACTATCACATCTCATCACTCTCCAAGATCTCCTACCCACATCCGAAATGGTAGTTCACAGAATCCCAAAATCCAAATACGATAATTTCGCATAAAATACACTACTAAATTTTCGCGTTCTAAAGGACGCAGGGTGGGTTAAAGAGTCGCGTCTCTTATTGAAGAGCAATGAGACACTACCACGCCAGATTTGAAAACGAGTTTCCAATTCCGGTATAATCACACCTGCATTCTGCATCAAGAACTATTGGAGTAACACCTCGCCCCATTTCAACCCTGCAACATCTTCTGTTCCCTTGCTCTTCTTCTTCTGCGGTTAGCTTGCCTCTTTTGCGTGCGGTTAGCCTTACTTCTTTTTACAATAGTACTTTGATTTTCACCTATGTGCCTCAACTTCAACTCCAACAACTCAATAAACCAACCTTCACCATTGCAATTGCCCATCGGCATACTAAAAGGCAGGTGCCCTTTTCATCTCCTACTCTTCCTCTCCTGTCTCCTGACCTCCTCTCTGACCTCCTCTCCTTTCTCCTCCTTCAGCTCATCCCTTCCTATAGTCTAGATCACAAAAGTCGTGTGCATACTCCCAAAATCATACCGTGAATTTTTCTTTTGTTTACTTTTCGATCAAAGCTGGGGGTCGATGCATCGCGACTATTCAAAGAAGAGGCGGATCACATTACTGAAATATAAAGAGGTTATTTAGACCTGGAAAGAGTTCAACCACACTACAATTAGGATTCTTCATCAAAAAACGGTCAGAAACCCAACCATTTGGCCCTTTCTACACCCCCTATTTTGCTTAGCGCTCCCTAAAAAAAGGCTTAAAAATGACAGAGAACAATCACGTCGAGGGAACCGGTAAAAATGATGTGGCTACGATGCCCCCATCTGAACCATTGACACATATTGACTTGCCTCAGCTGACAGAAATCAAACCCAAAAGAAAATCCTTCTCCTTCATCAGAAGAAGCTCATACATTGGCGCCAGTCTGTCGTCAGGCAAGAGAAGATCGTTGGTGATATCGAACCCTATGCCTGTAAATAGTGCTGAGATTCAGGCTACAGCAATAATGAATGCCCCAGTATTGCCTAGATCCGATTCCGGTAACATCAGCATTGCTCCATCCCCCACATCTACGCCTCTCATTAACTCCATCTATAATAACCAACACTATGCCGACTTGAAGAAGAGTTCATATTCATTGTGTCAGTCATTGACCAAGACGTTAGTGCAGGGATCAGTTTCCGAGCCATTATCAGTGGATAGTTCAAAAAATGTGCGGGTTCCCGTCGTTGTGGCACGTTGTTGCCAGTTTGTTTTACTGAATGAGATGGTGAAGGGGATTTTCAGAGTGGGTGCATCGTTGAAGAAGACAAAATTGATGGAACATCTGATCAATTCGAGACTTGAGCAATACCAGGACTTTCAATTTAGTGATATTAAGAGCTCAGAGATCGACGACATCACACCTTATGATCTGGGTACAGTCTTGAAAAGATATCTCAACAATATGGATAAGTGTTTGGTCACCCATGAAGAATATACTGTTTTAATGCGTAATCATTCCAAAGTGGAAGAAAACGAGGATTCCAAGGATACAAGTGCTGAGTCTGAGCATCAACGAAACACATCAATTTCAAGTACTCTTCGACTGGATGCGGCTCATCTTAAATCTCATCTCTCTGAGCCCCGCCTTGATTTGCTTCTCTATCTTCTTGATTTCTTACACCAATTGACTCTGTCGCAAGAAATTATCGATCAAACTAATATGAATCTGTCGAACCTTTCCAAGATTTTCCAACCGAGTGTTTTTGAGTTCAAGGTAGAGAAACTGTCTTCAACTGACAATTTACTTGAATTTTACAAGAATAATGAGTTGATTTTATCGAGATGGATCGAACATTATGAGGAATTATACCGTGAAATCAAGCTGACAGTTCGTGAATCGGTTTCAGTTGATAAAGTACCACTGGAGACTCTGTCCTCTGCTGTCGAACTTGATGTTGACGATGTGGGATCGGTAGAAGAAGAACTGAGTATCGCACCTACTACTGTTTTAAAAGTAGAAGAAGTCTCAGAAGTAAAGACTGACCCAACTGAAGAAACACAGCCAGTTTCAGATCATCCTCCAGTACCTTCCCCTAGACCAGTAGAAGACTATAAAAAACTCAAAAGAAGATCTCTCTTCGGTTACAGATCTGTTTCATCTCCAGACCCAACTACATTTAAAGATTCCAAATTGAAGAGATTACCTACTCAGATTTTCGGGTCGTCACATGCTTTGAAGCAAAAGACAGAAGAAGAAATTAACAAAAGTTTCAACGAAGAAGAGGAGAAAAAGAAGAAACAACGTCGTAGATTGACTGTGTATGGATTTGAGCATTTCAAGAACCGCAAAGAATCTCATAGCTCGGAGATTACTGAAATTGAACAAGATATTCCAAAATCAAGAAGTAATATTAGGAGTTCTTCCGGAGCATCGGACATCCAACCTCCTACTCAGTCATATTCCAGTCTTGAGGATACAAAATTGCCTCCTCTGAGTCTACACCCAGAGTATGGTCTTCAAAAAGAACCAATATATGCCTACGATTTGGGATTCAACTCACCTCGTACTAGCCCCCAATTAGTCCAAGGAACAGGATTTGGAGATTCTAGCGACAGTCTCGTCCCGGTACCGAATGGAGCTCCTCTGACCTCGAAAAAGAACCGTACATCTAAACTCTGGCAACAAAATAAACTGTACTGGAAATCATTTCTCCACAACGGCTTCAATGCTGCTACCAACTAAACTATTTATCGATGACTTTAGCGCTTAGCAATATACGAATTTAATTTGACCCATCACGTAGCAATTTATTAATTTATTTATAAATACTCTCAAAATAACATCGTAACACCAAATTCCCCGAGAAAAATAATACTTTTAGCAATTTACGAAATTTCGCGTCCTCGAGCTGCCGGCTTTCAAAACAGCTTGAGAAGACATCAAAAGCTCATATAAACACCCATAAGCAAGCGACAAATCGACTTTAACACGATGGGACTCTCTTCAGTGAGTGGCTGGGCAGAGGTAGAATCGTCCGAGAACTTAGACTGGGTCTTTCTCGTCGACTGGATTCTCCTGTTATTTGCATCGCTTTCGATCATCTTCTATTTCAATAGATACATTGGACTGATATTGTCATTTTTATGTCGATTTTACATATGGAAAGTTTACAAAGTGAGAATTAAGCTTCGACTGGTCAAGATATCGTTCTTGGGAGGTCGTCTTTTCTTCAAAAATTTGGCTATAATAACCGAAAATGAGACCATAACAGTGCTACAAGGCACGATCACATGGAGATATTGGTTAGGGAGGACGAAAAAATCGTCATTAGAGACGGCAAATGGGCTGGGACCAGAGCTGGCTGATCAACTGAGTGTAGAATCGGCTAATGACAACCTTCCATCTAGATTTTATCTGCAATTATACGGTTTAGAATGGTTCATGTACAATAGAGGCTATGCATATGATAATTTAATGGACATCATTGGGGGAAAAGAGGGCAAGCAGGCTAGTGAGGGTGTCCTGAAATCCGAAAAGGATGCTAAGGACCCTGATTCAACAACTTCCTCGGCACTGACGCTCGATCCAACTGAGAAAATTAACCCTACACCGTCCTCTCCATCCGACTATCATAAAGAGCCGGTCGACGTGCCCTTCTTGTCATTTTTAAATATGCTTCCTATGACTGTAGACGTAAAAAAGGGAGCTGTAACAATAGGTAATCGTACTACATCCTCAATTCTCGTTTTATCCTTCCAACAAGCTGAAGGTCTTATTGATTTGAGCAGGGCAGAAAATAAAGCCGATCTTTATAAATCGAGTATGAAGGTGAATTTCATGAAACCTCGTGTGGCTCTTAAACTGAACTTGAGTTACTCACCTAATTCTCCTATTCAAGGAGCTCGTCTGGCTCCAATTCCTGAGGAATATCGCCCATTAAGACGTCGTGACATCAAACTTGAACAGCGTCGCCGTTTTGCCAAGTTATGGACCTTGAGTAGACGGTTTCTTTCAACTCTTTCGTTGTCCAGAAACCGTGATAGGCTGGACCTGGACTCAGCTCAAGACGATATATGGCAAGGTCTTCGTCGTTATATCGATTATGACCTTTTCCATCTCCCAGATGAACCGGAAACAAAAGTAGTAATAAATCATGATGAATATCTGAAATATTCACAGATACTTGAACTGGAGTCGTTATTACTCTATTATTATTACGATGTACCCGGTCTTGTGGGAATTCTGGATGAGTCTACCTCCCAAAATAAACCCTATATAAGTGTAAATGGCCCAGGAACCGACCCTGTTTACGGTCTGTATGTGTCGGTTTCCCATGGATTGATCCATTACGGACCTTGGGCCAATCGTGAACGTGTAGGAATCCACCGGATGCTTTTCCCAAACCTGTGTCGTGATCTGCAACCTCACCTGCCTCTTCAACCAGGTGATACAAGAAAATATACCGGATTCAAATTAGAAGTAAACATCTCCGACGAATTAACCGTAAGGTTACCCTTCCGAGAGTTCTCTAAGAACACCAAGGTCACCACTTCTCATACTTCTGAAGGTACTAGTGGGCCTGAAGGTGCTCCGAGACCTGCTTTTGGTTGGTTGGAGCTCAAGCTGCTGCAAGATTCCAGCTTTATTTCTGAAAATTCATACATTCCTCACTCTGCTAAAGGTTGGGACAATAAATTCGTCCTTGATATCCTTGGGCCAGAGCTTAGGACATCTACCAATCATGATATCCTCTTAAGACTGGCCAGATACTCTTTAAATGCATCTACAGGGTTCCCCTTACTGTGGAACGGCCTTACCAACTGGAAGTTTAAAAATAGACTCGAAAATTCAGAGATCTTCTTGCTCCGTGAGCACATCACCCTCTTAAGTGATGTCATGTCTGATTTTGCATATGGAGAACCGGCTCCTTATGAATTATTCAGACCTTTTATCTACGACATAGACTTCGAGTTTGTAAAACAGTACAGTTTGTATTTAAATATGAACGATCACAACATTATTAACAACCCTCTCGATTTCAATGAGAATTTATATGTGGCATTTGCAGGAGAACTGCTCTATGCTGAGGTTTCGGTGCCTCTTGATCGCATCGTACGTAAATCCACCACTGTTTCGTACCAACTTCATACAGATTTCTTCGATCTAGTGGTCGAGGCTCCTCCTTGGCACACTCTCAATAGTTTTTTGAGCTCTAAGAAGCTCGGAAGACTGCGTAATTTCGCCATAGAAGGTTCCTACACATATTTTTCCGTAATTGACATCGACTCCGTAGACACTATAGTTATAGACTGCTCCTGTACCGACACAGTGCTCCAATTGTACGGATTCTTACTCAGATATATGTTAATTTTGAGAGAGAATTACTTTGGAACCCATAAAACGTTCAAAACATTGCTGGAGTACTCGCCGGAGGAAGCTAAACGGCAACTGGATGCAGCTGCAGCCTCTCTGCAAGTCCCTGCCGTCAAAGACGACAACGAGACCGATTTTCTCTTCACTTTTAGTTTGGAAAGAGGTTGCTGTATCCTTCCTTCTCATATATATAGTCCTGACTCGAATGTGTCGTTGTATTTCGACACACTCGACGTAGATATCCGTTATTGTAACTACTATATGGACTTGCAGTGTGATATTTCGTCCATTAGACTGTATGGACGCACAGGATGTTCTCTGCTGACGGTAGTGGCCGATGCTTTGAAGGAAGAGCGGATTTCTGGTGCTCCGGAAATGGTCGTTGATACTGTAGCAGTCCATGGTCATAGAATGTTCGGTCTTCCGCCTGTAGAACCTACGTATTTCTGTCGTTGGAGCTTTGATTTGAGTGAGATCTTCATCGATTCTACACCTAAATTTATTGATTTACTTGGGAAAAGTATGAAATGTTTAGCCCTTACGGGTAAAGACATGGAGAATTTACTTGTTTCCCCGTCTATCATTGTTAGGGATGTTATGATTTTGACATTCCATTGTCCTGGTGTAGATATTAGGTTGAAAACAGAAGAAAACCTGGCATTGAGGGTCATTTTGAGACCAATAGACATATCATTCAGCGATATGGCCAATGACAGGTATTCCAAGCGTATTAATTTCAAGATTCCTCACGTAGAGTTGGTATTTTGCGATGAAGAACTGCAGTCCAGGTTCGTAACTTCTCTATATATAACGAATTTCGTAATTAAACGGAATTTCCAGAGTGAATTCTCCCTTCAACAACAACATATCACCGAGAATGATGCTCCATTCCACAGATTACCCTTCCTTATCCGTAATGGAGGTCGTTCTCGTCGATATAAACGTTCTTACGGGTCGATGATGCCATCTTTCTCGATCCCATCAGTGGCCCTGCCTATAAATGCTCAAAGTATAGATTATATTATGGAAGAATTCCCATTGGATGACCTGTGGGACACCGAAGATCATTACAAATGGGAGTCTCCGACTACAAGGGACTCTGAGACCCAAGTGGATGTCTCTGAGTTTAAAAATAGCCCTGACACTCAACCCAGATCATACTATGAAGATGCCGACTACTCGCCGTCGTGCTCATGGGACCCTGAGTTTGAGTATGATAATTTCGTAGTTAATGTAGGTCCTGTAGAAGGTGTATTTGATGCCAGGTCGCTTGGAATTGTCGCTGGACTTATTTCTCAGTTACTGGGCCGTGATTTAGAGTCAGCAATGGACTCTCTCCACTTCGACACCCTCAGTCAGCTTAGACTTGTAGCTCTCGATGCTTCTGTGGTATTTAATCTGAGATTAGTAATCCCTAAAGTAGATATAGAGATTATTGGAATGGGAGCTGAGGGACCCTCGGCTTCCTTGACTCTGACTGGTGTCTCTCTTATTCTTTCAGCCTCGTCTCGATCTGTCCAGACTAATAGAACCGATAAAAAACGGTTCACTAGGACAAAGGAGTCGGCAATGCTGTGCATAGTGAAGGAAGTGGCTTTCAGAGTCGACGTTCCTTCCACTTCGAAACCCTCGCAGCGCCTGCTACAAGTGTCTGTGTCAGATATAGAGGCCTGGAACACTTCCACAATCCAACATGGTCAAGTAACCTCGGTCAATACACACTCTTTCGACGTTTCCATGGAGGCAGATCTTCTCCAAGGTCTTGTTCAATTCTTTGATCACAATATTTCGATATTGACCCTCCATCTCAACCTGATAAAGTCCACTCTAGCCCGCTCTAAAGGCTCTGTAGTCCAGTTATTATATGCTGTGACGACGGCAGGAGCACATTTCAAGATCCAGCACGACCCTGCGGTGATCACGAAACCAGCATACATCTTGAGATCATCTAATGATCATATTAGAACCAATGATAGCTGGAAAGTGCTTATCCGTTTGAGACATGTGATGAAGTCACTTCCTAAACTGTGGAGAGACGAGAAAGAGGATCTGTTTGCCTTAGATAAGTGTGTCGTCGGAGATAATGACCCTGGAAAGACGGTCTTGAATATCTTCAGTAACTGGAGAAGTTGGGAGTTCAACGACATCACAAGATGTTTGCTTTTCAGAAACGTTTTTAAGATGGGGGCTCTGGAAAATGAGACATCTACGCTGGGAACTAAGGCAAAGAAGCTTCTACTTGCTAATTTTGAGCTAGAGAAGCTTCTTCTTGTCTTGAATTCTTCCAAATCCGAGAGTGACTACATTACTTTGGACAGTTTTAAGGCTTCTGTCAATCTTGACAGGACTAAAGATTCTATAGATTTCTCAATATTAGGCGTAGAAGACTTCCGCGGCGATGTTATCAAGGTACTGTTTGCATTAGAAGAGATCAAAGACCGGATTAGTCCATTATCATTAGAGGTATGGGAAGTATTTAATAGGAGAAAGACGGATGGGCCTGGAACTTCCGAAAAATGCGCAGGAAAAACCTCCACAACATCCAATGGAACCATTTCCGGATCTGACACTCTTTCTCTCGCTGCCGAATTCACTGGTTCTGTTCGTAAAACTGAACATAGACTTCATATCGACCACACTGGTCTGTTCTCTACTAGTGAGAACCTGTCTATATCGCTTCTTGGTATCGTAGATGGCGTGCAGAACGTTCGTTTCAGTCTGGTAACTGCTACTGAACGTTTATCGTGTGACGTTTTCATGGATGATCATCCGATGGTGATCTTCTTCGGTCGTAATGGTTGCACATCGGTGACCAGTACCGGGCCTTTGAAAGAAGGTCTTAAGCATGTGAAATGTGGATGGGAAGATGTAAAATTCAGATGTGACCAGGGAACAAACTCGCTTGTAGAAATGGCTCAGTCAATAGTAAATAATGAGCTCAATGTAGTAGAGAGTATCGTAGAGAAGTTGAAGAAGAAGGAGCGGACAGAGAAGTCGGAGATGATTGAAAAAGTGCCGGTGCAACCAGCAGTCTCTCCAGAACTTTCTATCCCATTCCCAATAGTTCTTGACTTCAATGTAGGAAGACTTTCATGGGACATCGAAGTAGTTTCACCATTGAAATATACAGGTGTTATGCTTGGATTATCATCGGAAGTCTTGGGAGCCGGACCTCATATCTCACTGACGTCCAGATTCCTGTCGCTTGACACCCGATTACTGGATCACAATTCGGTACTATTGAAGGCAGAGGTGAATAATTTCAAGGTTGTCTCACGGCTGGTTATGTCGAGACTATCTATCACTGCTAATATCTGTTCATTCTCTGATCGTGCCATTGTGATTTTACCTTCGTTAGTTAAATCAATGGACTCGATTCATGAGAGTAAGGATGAGGTCAAGAAAAATGTTGATCGGATGGTCCTGTTGATGAGAGATACATCAGCATCACCAACAGACTCGGTAAAACCTGCAGTATCAGCAACCTCTCGTCCACAACTTCTCTTCAAATTCTCCTCCAAAAACAAATACGCCGGAATCGTGACTAGGTTCGAGGATGCGATATTTAGAGTCGAATCTCTCGACTCTTTCGTGTCTCTTACGAATCTGGAGGTTGAAGAGTCCAGTGGTTCTGGAAATGCCTCTGTTTGTCAGCTTCACGGTGAAGTCAACCTCACAGAGTCCAAAATAGTAATAAATACTGGATCTGGGGCTACTGACAATGTGATCTTCGGCTTCGGGGTCAACGTGAACGTGATGAACCCTGACGACCCAGCTGCAAATTCTCTCCAAACATTACTGGTGGAATTCTCGCACTGCCGGTTGTTCTTAAGTCCTCGTTTATTGGCTCGGATTGTCTCTCTTCGTAATTCTGTGACTGCAGTGATTTCGAAGCTCAAAATGTCCAAACCTGCTGGACCCTCTACGTCATCTGGCTCGTCAGCTCTCTCCTTCGAGCAGGGCTCCATCTTGGGCTTCTATTCCATCCATATATTGCTGTATAATATCTGCTTAGGATGGATATTTGATGAACCAGGAGCCAAGAGTAACGGAATCATCGCCGGATGTGAACGTATCTTTGTCATTTGTGAAGGAAAGATCGGAAAACTTACCCTTGTGGATGTGTATGTGTCATTGGCACATGGACGTACATCGGGAAGCTTTTTCAGCGTCGGAGGAGAGAAGGATGCCCTCAACAGGGCATTCTTACCTCATGTCCAGTTCACTTACGCTGTTGTAAAGTCTTCCAATAACAGGAGAAGTCTCCATTCGACTTTCTCTGGAGAACAATTGGACGTAAGGTTCCTGGCCGATGGCATGAACACCTTAGAGGAGATTCTTAAATCTGCAGACAAAGTGAAATCACTTGTGAAGTCCGAGACCAGTGTGGGGACACCAAATAATTCTTCATCTCTGTTCGAGGGAGTCTCGAAAGTTGGTTTCTATTCTGCCGAATGTATAGTCCATTTTGCAGGAGCCAAGGTTGTAGTATACAGCCAGGCTGGTAAACAGGATGACCAGTCTTCATTAATGTTGGAGGCTCCGGCCATTCAAATGGCCTTGGAATACATCCATCGGCTGGAATCTATGCCTCTGCTGGCTCATCAGCAGAAGAAGCACAACTTCAAGATCGAGGTAGTCACCTCCTCATCCAAGAACGTATTGTATGCTACCTGTGTTCCAGTCATGAATAGTCTTTACCATAGTCTGCGTGGTTTGATGAAGATGAATGACAAGCAGACTGCGACGGCAGTGGCTCCTTCAACTGAGGAGCATGCTCTGGACTTCACCGATAGTTTCTTGAACGATGTATCGGTGGATTTCGGTCTCAAAATCGAACCCCAAGAGATCACATTGTCATGTGAACCTACTGCCAAGGTTGAGGCAAGTGCTTCTTGTGATGGACTCGATTTCAGAGTCGCTACATGTGTCGGGGGGATAGTCAATTCTGTCTTGAGAGTAGGAAGACTCCAGGCCTCCCTTCAGCATGTATACTCCAGGGAGACCAGTGGATCCATCGGTATCCTGGAGATCATCCTCAATATGTCGCATAGTTTCTCGAGAGAGAAGAGCTTGTCGTCTTCACTATATATCTCTGATGTAGAGTCGTTTATCAACGTGAAGCAGTTGCAAGATTTGGACTTGTTCAAAGATATTTGGATCCCAAGGGAGTTCTATCGTGAGTCACAGGCAACTCTGGAGACTCTGGAGACTCTGGACAAGAGGATTACGATGAAATCTCTGTCCTCATCGGCTCTTCCTTGGATCATTCAGCTGTTGATCATGAGAGTCAATTGTACGGTCGATATGGGGACATCTTTAGGGATCTTGAATCTTCAGGTGAACCGGTTATGGGCCATTTCGAAGCGGTCGGTCTCATGGGAGCAAAGTGTTCGTCTTGGACTCGACGACGTCTCACTTTCATCTACAGGTAGATTGGGAGGACAGGTTTCGCTACGTGATCTGTCTTTGATGACAGCTATTGCTTGGAAGACTAAAGAGATTGTCCATGACCATCCTTTGGTAATTATAGCGATCCGTATTGGAGCTGTGCAACTGAAGCTGCTGTTAGACTTCCATACGTTCTTTGTTGCTAATGTGGCCGAGGTGAACCTCAATATCTTTAACAAGAGAGGTGACGACAAGGCAAGTTGGCATGACTCGCTCTTTGCTACGCTTGAGATAGGAGAATTCAAACTGTTCTTCACTCTGTTGGCTCTGAGCAACTTCTGGGATATATTTAATACAGCTTTACGGATTCATAACGATATCCAGACTTCATACCGTGAGGTTCTTAAGGACTCTTCGACCAAGAGTTCCGATCAGATGTTGAGGAATAAGACAATCTCAGAGCTGGTCATGGCCGATATTGTTAATGGTCTTGCTACAACGTTAGATGTGAGAGTTCGTAGTGTACTTTTACATGTCTATCCTAGTTCTCTTATGGATTCAGAAGTGTTAGTTTTGTCATTGAGTGAACTGAGAGCTGAGTTCTATCAGAACACGGCCAAGAGGTTGGAAGATCGGTTGAAGTTTAGATTAAATGACTTCAAAGTGTCTCTTTCCACCTTCTCGGGATATGATAAGCGTGGTTCATCTACATCCACACCCGGTCAAGAGGATTCCCATCACGATGAGAATGAAGACAAGATCAGTGCTATGTCGATAGACGAGTTCTTCACCGCCGCATCCTCTTTACTGGTGAAGAAAGGTACAATATTCGTCTTCCCTGCTATGCTCATTGACATGGATATCTGGCAGGATACAGACTCTAACATCGTGGAGTACAAGTTCAAGAGTTCTTTTGGAGGTAAGGTAGATATCAGGTGGAACCTTGGGTCGGTTAACTTCATTCGTGATATGTGGACATCTCATGCTCACGCTCTTTCGTCGAGACTTGAGTCCTACAGAAGGATTAAGGTCAAGAGTGGCATGGCCAAACTGCAAGAGGACAAGTCATTGTTCGAGGTGGTGAACATCGAAGATAAGCTTAAAGATGTGGAATCGCTGTCGCAATACGAGTATGTGGCACTTGCCCCACTAGTGGCCGAGATGCCTCAATTGAAGGAGTTAGGAGAGCTGACCCCACCTTTAGAATGGTTTGGACTTCATCGTGAGAAGTTCCCAAACGTTACGCATCAGATGATTATTATATCTTTACAGAAGATGGTCCACGAGATCGAGACCCAATACGGTCGTATTTTGAGATGAGCTTAGATCCTATGAATATTATAAGTAGCATTAATAGATTTGCATATATTTAATGAGTGTAGATGAACTTTAATTGTATGTAGATGAACTTTAATTGTATGTAGATGGCCACCTTGCGATGGCTGTTTAATTAACATTTCTAATTGAAGTTGCCGAGAGTTTTTTAAGTCCCTGCAGGAGGCTTGGCAGTGATAAAAGTTACGCCCCCTTTTCGAAGCGCACTAACATTTTGTATGGCACAAATGTTAGTGATAAAATTTACTCCCCTTTTAATTAGAAAATAAAGTTCACTAAGCCCCTACGCTGTTCTACATCAGTTTTCAATCAAAATTAACAATAGTCATCATTTATAAAGAGTAAACAAAGTTAGGGTTTTCGAAGTCAGTTAAATCGGCAAACTCCATGTTTTCAACCTTATGCAGATCTGGGTTCTCAAGTCTTTGCTTAGCTCTGCGAACATTTCTTCTCCATGTAACCCAATAAAGTAACAGAATGAATACAGTAGAGAACGAGTAGCAAATGACCATAGAAAGCTTGGCTCCGGTGTAATGAGGAGCTTGGTTGGCTCTGAAAGTTTGAGGACCGACCAAGTTACCAGCACAGTATCCAATCAAGTAGATAGCATTAACAGTAACCTTCTTAGTGTGACCGGCGACATTAGACGAAGCAATGGAAATGGCACAAATCATACCAACAACCAGAAGATCTAACAAATACAAACCTGCTAATCTGGTTTCCTTTTGTGGAGCGTAGGTGAACATACAAGAGAAGACTATAGTCATCAGCAGGATGAAGGTGGTGATCAGTAATCTATGCTTGAAGAATTTGACGGCATAAGCACAGAAGATACACCCAACAACTTCAACACCACCCTTTGGCATACCCATAAGCAAAGATTGAGCAGAGTCGTAACCGAAATCTTCCTTCAACAAGATGGAACTGAAAGAACCCAACAGACCATTGGTGATGTTTTGAGCAACACCGAACAGGAAAAGCAACCAGGTGTTGACGTCGATCAAGGCCTCCTTGATTTGGTGCTTCTTGATGGTCTTGTTACCGAAACCTTGTTGGTTAGATCTGATTCTCTCGACAAGGATCAACTTCTCCTCTTCGGTCAACCACCAAGCTCCAGCTGGGGTGTCTGGAATGTGCAAGTAGAACAGGATACCAACGAGGATAGATAATAAACCAAGAACGATGTAAAGAATCTTCCATGGAGCAAATGAGAATGAGTCCATGTTTTTTAACAAACCGTAGGCAATACCACTGACCCAAATGGTACCGAAACCATTGAACAGCAACCAGAAGGAGGTTCTAAGGAACTGCTCGCTCTGCTTGTAGTATTGCAGCATCAAGATAGCGTTACATGGGGTGATAACAGACTCCAAACCACCCAAGACGGTTCTCAAAAAGATGAAACCACCGTAATTTGGAGCAGCCAACAAACAACAAACCAGACCCCAGATAACAATAAACAAAGCAGTAATCTTAGCCATTGGTAAATGTTGGATCATATAAGAAGTTGGGAAAACAAAGGCCAAATAACCAAGGTAGAAAGAAGAACCAGTCCAGCTGTACATGTTACCTTCCATATGAAGGTCAGTTTGCAAACCCATGACAGAACCATAAGAGTTAGAGTTCTTGTCAGCAAATTGAACAGAATACAAGAACATGATCAACGGTAAAAGGTACATATCGATTTTCCAACGTAATCTGTTTTGGGCGGCCTCATCAGCATTGATCAGCTCTGATCTCAAAGCCAATTCCATGGCTTCGTCGACATCACCGGTGATTTGAACCTCTTTACCACCAGGGGAAATAATCGAAGTGATAACTTCGGTAGTTCCGATCTGGTCCTTGGTGATGGAAATCACATTAGTAAGCTCTTCTTTAGCAAATGCCTTCTCAGTAGAAGAATTGTCAGATGTTCCAGTCATCTTAAAATAGTATTAATATTTGCTAGGGTTCATCATATAACCTGTCGCAAGAAATGGAAAATCCCTAGATACTTATATGTTTCTACAGCTTCCTACTGTCGGATAAATAGACACAATACAAATAAAGAGGGCTTGTTTCTTATCAGCAGATCCAGAGATAACGATATCTCGAGAGAATATGCCCCTACAAAATAAGCAAAGAGATGCCTCCGAAACATTTCTTTTTCTCTCGCTTGCATTGCGATTATAAAGGCAAATTGACCCGATGGCGAGTATTTTCAGTAGCTTATCGTGGGATCAAAGAGGGATACAAGAGATGGCCGAAGGACAGCCAAGAATGCTGCTTCTTGGCTTCGTTATCTAGGATAAGGTTGTTTCAGACCCGAAACCGAACTTTATTTAGTATAGGCTTGGTTAGATCTATGAAGAATAATTAAGGTTTGCATACTTAAGGTCATCGGAAGAGCCAAACCACCTCTCCCGAATCTTTGACCAGGGAAAAGGCAAGCTTTTTGGTGAGGGAAAAAACGTCTTTTTTTTAGTCAAAGTGGAGAAGGGGCAAATGTAGGGAACAGAAGCATTACAGGAGTGATGTCAGGATGCAGCAGTGGGTACTTTTGAGATTGTAGACATACTGGGACTATATTTGAGGTCAAAGAAATGGGTTCCGATCGTTTCAAGCTCGATGCACGTTCTTCTATAGCTTGCTCCAACACCAATTTTATCCTCTTTAGCCCTTAGAGTCTGCCCCCTTCCCCCCCTACTCGCGCGCACCCAATAGCTTATTTTTTTACCCTCAGGGGCAAAAGTTTCGGAAAGTGAGTTAAGTAGAGCCGATCGATAAGAAAATAAATACTTTAAAATATTCGCCCCCTACAGCAGTTTCGGATATCGATGACTGATAATCGACCGAGCTGTCATAGGTTACCATATCGGGATGGCTTGCTTATCTTAACTCAGGACAGCTCATATTTTTTTACCTATCGCTATCTACAAGACAAGATAAACCCTTTATTGTTGTAAGTTGAAGAGCTAGTGAGCTGATCTTGCTCTTCTCTCATCTTAGTAATGACTACGGTAATCTGCAATCTCCGCCTAACTTGTCATCACGGTTAGCCAGCCACATGCTATGTCGTATCTTGTCACATGCTAGTTCTTTAGTGGCCAGCTGTAGCCGCAGGAGATTCCTAACAGCTCCACCAACCGTTTTATCTATTCAAATCTTCTCCTACAATCTTCTCCTACAATCTTCTCCTACAATCTTCTCCACAACCCTCTCCCACTACCACTCGGAGAAAAAAAATCAAAAATTTCTCCATTTGGAGAAGAAAAAACCTCAAGAAAAAAGCGCCACGAAGCGATGTGCCTTCTCGTGAAGGGGGTGTTGTGAACAAGTTGACCATGAGTGGTAATGAAACGGATCTTTACGGTATTTTGGGCTTAGATTCCTCGGCGTCTGCCCTGGAGATCAAGAAACTGTACAGAAAGTTGGCGCTTTTGCACCATCCGGACAAAGTCACCGAGGAGATGAGAGAAGAAAGTGAGATCAAGTTTAAAGAGATCAGTCATCTGTATGAGATTCTTATTGACGAGGACAAAAGGGCCAACTATGATCAGTATGGTACTCCAGATGGTCCTGGATATGGACCTGGAGGATTTGGAGGTGGGTATGAAGGTGGCGACTATGAGTTTGGTCCTGAAGATTTCTTCAACTTTTTCAATGGCGGCGCTCCACCTGGCGGTAATGGATATAAAAAGCTGCCTCAAAGGACTTCAGATGGACATATTGAGGTAGAGGTCACATTGGAAGACTTGTTCAAGGGGAAAGTGATCAAGACCACCTCGACTAGGAATATCGTTTGCAAGAGTTGTAATGGAAGTGGAGCGAGATCCAAGCTGAAACCAGAGACCTGTGTTTCGTGTAACGGAGAAGGTCGTAAACGGAAATTACAACGTGTAGGTCCGGGATTGGTCACTCAATCATACGTTGAGTGTACTTCTTGTCATGGAACCGGTAAGATTATTAAGAAGAAAGATCGTTGTAAGAAATGTGAAGGGAATAGAGTTAGAGACGAGACCAAAATTTTGGAGTTTGTGATTCCAAAGGGATCTCCAGATGTTGGTAGAGTCGTATTAGAAGGTCAAAGTGATGAAGAGCCAGGAAAAATTACCGGAGATATCATCTTGACTTATAAACTGAAACCCCATCCTCAGTTTGAGAGGAAGAAGAATGATCTTTATGTGAAGATGAAGATCCAATTGCACGAACTGTTGACAGGGTTCCGTCGTGAGAACATTATCACCACTTTAGACAATCGTAATTTAACCCTTGAAATACCAGCAGGTAAAGTTTTAAGACCAGGAGATTACATTAAAATCGCAGGTGAAGGAATGCCTGATCCTCTGCCTCTGCCTAAGAGTAGTTGGTTCAGTTCTGGACCTTCAGACCCTCAAAGAGGTGATTTATACGTTGAAGTGGAGATAGAATTCCCTAATGACAACTGGTTCCTTGAAAGAAATGAATTGAACCAAGTGAAGTCGATTTTATCCAATGCCAGTTACCCTTCAAAGGCTCAGAAACCTCTAGCTGCCGAAAGCGAAGCCAATTGCTTTGAGATCGAGGAATTCTCGGTGGTTTCAACCGCCAATTTACCAGAATACCCTGCAGAACAACCTCCTTTGCAAGAAGATGACTATAACGACGAAGAAGAGGCTCATTATGGACATCAACAAGCCCCACCTGAATGTCAACAGCAATAATTTACTTGTATATATACCAATGCATGATCTACGAATGATAGGTAATCCAAAACTAATTTATAACTGGTATCTAAAGTTTCTATTTTCAAAGTCGGTGAGATCCTTGAAACCATCGATGATCAGCTGTTGCTCCATCTCTTCAGTATAGACACCTCCACAGTCCTTGTTTCTGAGTCTGTTCCTTCTCATCAGGGATAATCTGTAGAGAATGGCCAAGACGAACATTCCTACGTAACTGGTGATCAAACCAGTGATACCAGTATGATATCTAGGAGATTCATTGGCATAGAAGATATTAGCACCAATAATATTACCGGCTGCGTAGAACATGAACCAAGAACCAATGGCTACAGTTCTTTTGGAGTGTCCAGCCACATTGGAGTTCAACATGATCCAACATAAGATAACAGGAGCTCCAATAATGTACTGTAACCATGTGCAACCTACAAGGGACCATTTATGCTCTAATGGGATAGTCAGGATACCTATCAAACCACATAATCCTGGAAGACAGGAGATGGCTAACAAAATACAACGCATGTTCTTGACAAAGAGAGCGATGACACCACAACTGAAGACGAAAACTAACTCAATTGCACCAGTTGGTAATTGTAAAGCAGTGGCATCAAGTCCTGAGAATCCAAATCCGATAATAAGAGCCGACTGGAAATTAGAACTTCCACCGTTAATTACACCACAACCTAATCCGACCAAGATCAACATCCAAACTTGGATATCTTTCCAAGCTTCCAAACCTTGTCTAGGTTTGAAGTGAGAGTCTTTAACACCCATGGAATTCTTCAGCACATGTTCAACTACAACCAGCTTCTCTTCCTCTGTCAAGAATCTGGCATTGGTTGGAGAATCAGGACAGAAGTACAAGAATATAATAGACCATACGAAGTTCATGAGTCCAATGACCAAGAAGATCAATTTCCATGGCTTGATAGCGGCACTAGTGGCATGACCCAACCCAAAAGCCAAAAGCAGACCAACCATAGTGGAAACTCCATTGGCACTCAAGAAGAAACACATTCTGAAAGGTTGCTGTTGTCTTGTGTAGAACATTGAGTTGATCATCATACAAGAGGGGGAAATAGACAGCTCAAAAACACCAAGAATGAAACGGAGCACCAAGATACCTCCATAGTTCTTGGCTCCAATGTGACCAACTAAGATAATGGCCCAAATGAACAACATACAACCGGTGAATTTCAGCACCGGTACCTTTTGGATGATATAATTAGCTGGAAGAGCCCAGAACATATATCCAAAGTTGAAGATAGCGGCAGTCCAACTGTATCTTTTACCTACATCGAGACCCAAGTCGGTCTTGAATGAGTAAGCTGCAGCATAGTTCAATGACAACTTGTCCAAAAACTGTAACATATATGTGATGAACAAGATGGGCATGATATGCCAATCGATCTTCCTCAAGATTTGTTTGTAACGTTGTTCATTGTACTGGTCTTTGTCCATCATCTGGGCCTTTTCATAAAGGTCCAACCCCACAATGTGGGAGGTGTCTTGAATTTGTTCATGAATCAGGTTGATCACAGGAGAGCTGACAGCTTTCAATTCAGGGGAGATAGACATTTTTTCATCGACTGATTTGGGGGTGTCATTAGCTTCATCGACTGATTTGATTTGTGATTTTTCAGACATCTTGAGCTGTAGAGCTTACAATATGAGCTGATGGTAAACGTAGGTGCTTGCGATCCCACCTCCTTATATACTTCATTATATACTTGCTCTTGTCATAACCTTCATGTAGCCTGCAGTTTTTCCTGTTATCAGTCTGCGCATAAACTTCTATGCTTGGCTCCGATACTAACTATCTTCCGCCCGATAAGGAAGCTGCCTTCTAATTAAAGCAAGATGCGCGCATTGACTTGCATGTTGATAGAAGGGGCTTAGGCTTAGGATTAAGGGGGTGTTTGAGCAGTGCGCAATAAGGTTTATAGGGCTTAGGGGTGAATAGCCGAGGGAGGGTGGGGGGTGGAGGAGAAAGTGAAAATGATCAGAGGAGGTGGATAGAAGAATATAAGAGGCATGATTGAGAAAATGATCTGATGTGATCTACTGCAGGGCCCTAAGGTATGAGAAGAATCGAAGAATTCATTCTTAGTACCGGGAGCCGAACCCCGATCGTCTCCTCCGATCCTCCCTCATCCCCTTTTTTGGCACATTTCCTTCCATTTTCATTGTATTTTTTCCTTAACTTTATGCATACCAAGAAAATTGTTGAGGTATTAACTGCAATTTTGGTGAGTGAGTGGGTACTTTGTACATAATTTTGTATATGATTTTCTTAAGATGTTACATCGACTTGATAAGCAGATGCCGAGATTAAAGATAGGAGAAAGTAGGTGTGTTATCCGCGATGATAAAGTTAAGCGAGCGGATTTACCCTAGATAGTCTGCTCAAATATAGGGGTAGGACGATCGATGTTTATCGAGGCTGTGACAACAAGGTTTTGATAATATTTTGATAATAATAATAGAACAATATCCGTGTCTGCATTGGTCTATTTTTCTACCCTTCCTTCTCCCTTTCCTGCTCCCCGCCCTACTCTGCGCCCTACCCTTCGCTCTAACTAAATACCTACAATATTCAACTATAGCAATTTATCAAATTAAACACGCAAACTCCACTCACTCCCCTTACATCATAACACCAAATAAAGTAGTGCACTTCCACTCAATACCCATCGTAGATCTTAAATCTTCGTGTCTTCAATTGATTTCATTCAATTGCCACGACCAATTGAACCAGTAGAAGATTGAATTATGTCTATTTTGGAACGTGTGACTCAGGCAGTATACCGGAACAATCTTCTTCCGCGTTTGATTCGCCTGTTGTCTTCATTGGCGGTACTCCTCGCCATAGTGGGCGTGGGATGGATCTTCGTCTTGCCCATGGATGGCCAGTATCGCCGGACATACATCTCTGAGAACGCGTTAATGCCCTCTCAACTGTACTCCTTCTATAGGGAGAGTGAGTGGAACTTCCTCAGAGGATATAGAAGTGAGATAGTGAACTTAGTCAAGACAGACGTTCCTAGTCGTAACCTGGAAGTCCAGAATTGGCTTTCGGATTTGGGTTATAAGACTTCAGTACATGAGTTTTCGACTTTAGAGGGTGTCTCAGGACAAAATTTGTATGCTATATTGCATACAGCAAGGGCTGATTCGGAACTGATCTTGATTTCTGCCCCTTGGGTTACCTCAGCAGGCGAAGATAACATAGGAGGAGTCTCATTGGCTGTTTCTTTGGCAAAATATTTCAGTAGATTACATATATGGTCTAAAAACATTATTGTGGTGATTCCAGAAGACCTGAAACGTGCATCGAGAGCATGGGTAGACCTGTATCACAAGGAACTTGAGAACACTGGAGGCTCAATTGAGCTGCTGATTGTTTTAGAATACCCATCAGCAAACGACGGTTTGGAGTACTTGGAATTAGAATATCTGGGATTAAACGGACAATTACCGAACTTAGACTTAATTAACTGTGCTGTCTTCATTGGAGAGCATGAAGGTTTCCAAATCTCGCTTCATGATACCTTACAATACCTGCGTAGAGATTACTGGACAAGACTTTCTGTATTGTTGAAGGGGATCAAAGATTTGGCCATGACTGGTATAGTTTCTAATAGTTGTGAGACATTTTCTGGGTGGAATATCCAACTGCTCACTTTAAGAGCTAAGGGAAATGATGGTCCTATTGATATTACTACTTATGGTCGTGTTGTTGAAGGAATGTTCCGCTCGGTCAATAATTTATTGGAGAAATTCCATCAATCTTTCTTCTACTATTTAATGTTACTGCCCCGGAATTTCGTCAGTATCGGAACTTACTTGCCAAGTGCTGTATTATTGAGTGTTGCTTATGGAGTAGCCCTGATGAACAGTTTCTTCAATAATGACTTTGCCTATGTCGATTTGATTTCTGTGATTTCCAAGCTGCTTTCGGTATTTAGTGTAATGTTACTGATCTCTACAGGAGTCGGATTGTATTTACAAAGTCATACAGGAATTATTGACGAGAAATTGTCTCAAATATTTGTCCAAGCCAATATTTCATTAAGTATCTTACCTTTGATTAACATCGGAGGGGTGTTTGGTTTCAAAGATTTAAAAGTTCGTTATGTTTTACAAAGTTGGTGCTTCTTATACCTCACTATGCTGTTAGTATCATTATTAGTAGTGCATTTTACTCTTCTGTTTAGCATTGGAGTTCTTTCCATCCCATTACTTGCTACTAAAGTCGAATTCAAGAACCAAAAACTCATCAATACTCTCGCTTTACTTGTGTCGAACCCCTTCACAGCCTTATTTGTGGTGTCATATGTGGATGAATTACCTTTACACCAATTACTTTCGAATCTTTTATCATCATGGACTGATTTGGGATGTTGGACATGGTTTGTGGTGATCATTGGATGGTATCCGGTCTGGCTTTCGATCTTAGTAGCCGTTGTATAAAGATAATCTATGTGTTTTAGAGGGCGATGCTTACGTAAGCTTCCTAATTAGTATATATTGGATATGCACGACCTTTTGATTTGATATATGTAATTAATTATTCTAATTGGGAATATTGATAGTACACGACCATTTGAAAGTACCTTTAGAGTAAGGTTTACATGGCAGGAGGTCAGATCAAAGCATACGAGCATTCAAAAGAAGTTCTACCAACTAGTCTACATCCTGTATAGATCAGAAATACAATAATATTACCACTTATTATCTATTTATTTGTATTCAGCCATAAACTTCTTGTGGAAGGCTTCCCAGTCGTAGATCCATTGAGTTCCTGGAGCCAAGAAGGTGGTTCTGACGTGATGAGTACCTGGCTTTTGACCGAACCCGGAACCTGGAACGGCACAGATACCGGTGCTGATCAATAATTCATGACAGTAGAATTCATCTGGAGCGTAACCCAATTCCTCGGCTTTAGCAATGGCCTTAGCTGGTAAATTGATCTTTGGGAAACAGTACATGGCACCTTCAGGTTGTTGGCATTCTACATCCTCCATCTTGTTGAAACTTTGGTACAACAAGTTGGCTCTTTCTTCCAAAGCATCATGGATAGAGACTCTCTCTTTAATGTACTCTGGGTAACTGGCGTCTCCCTCTTTTGGAGGGTTGATCATTAATTCTACAAGGGCCTGACCAGTGACGACTGGACATAAGGAAATGGAAGCCAATTTCAAGATCTCGGCTCTGACATCATCGGAGAATCCGATCAATTCCATGTATCCTCCTCTTTGACCACACTCTCCGCTGACACCCTTGGAGGTGGAGTGTAAAGAAGCCAATTGGACGTTATCGAATTTGCCTGGGTACTTTTCTTGCAAGCTTCTCAAGACCTTCTTCATAGAGATGAACTCTCCTCTGAATACATTCTCTTGGTAAACTTCATCGGCAATGACGACCATACCTTTTTCGGCAGCGACCGAGAAGATCTCCTCGATGGTTTCCTCGGATAAAATAGCACCTGTTGGGTTACCTGGGTTAATTACAACAAGAGCTCTGACATCGACACCTTTATCCAGGTGCTCTTGGTACAACTCACGTAATACACTTGGGTTGACACTCCAGTTGGACTCCTCTTCCAAATAGTATGGGACGACTGGCGAGTCATTCAAGGCCAAAGTAGCAGTGTACAATGGGTATTGAGGGATTGGGATCATGAATCCAGTGCTTGGTCCATTGGATAAGATAGATAACAAGTAAGAAACAGCAGTAGAGGCACCGGTAGTCAAGAAGATATCGTCAGCACTCAGCTTATAACCGTCTCTCTTGGTGATGAAGTCAGCAACCGACTCTCTGACGGCAGGAACACCTTGAGAATGAGAATAAGCACCTACAGATCCAATACTCTCCAACAAATATGTCAGTCTTTCAATGACATCTGGAGCAAAAGTCTCCTTGACCAGTGGAATCTCCAACAAATCTGGGTATTGCAAAATAGACAAGACTTGTCTGTAGTAGGTCAATGGCTTTTGGTCCAACTGTTGAGGGTTTCCAATATTGGCGTTGATGATCTTCTCGAAAGGCAACGAACAATCGTCCTTCAGTAACTCAACACGTAATTCCTCCAGCTTGGTTGGAATTCTACCTCTAACGGCGTACTTGGCGGCTACGGCATTCTTGTTTAAATGAGAGACGGACAATTTGGTGGCCGGCTCAAAAGTTGGGGTGCTCGAAAGCAGTCTTCTGGCAAATCCAGAGACACTTCTGCTAACTCTGATGGTTCTGAACATTTTGGTTGACAACGTTATGGTTTGTTCTCCAATGCTATTGGGGGGTGTTTATGACTAACCTTCGGCTTTAATAAGGTGAAAAATTTTAGAAGCGCGATTTCCGGATCGGGAATTATGCGCCATCGGATCTGCCGATAACGTTAGGCGGAAGAGGTGCATGGGTTCGGGGAATGCTCGAGGGAGGCATCGAGGGATGAATGCGAGAGAGAAATGGGAGGGAGTGCAGGGTAGGTAGAGAAGGAGAGGGGAGAAAAGATCTTAGGACGGAAGAGAGTCTAGAAATTTTCATTGAATTTCGATAATTGATTTTTTGATTACACTGATTTGGTGTTACGATGTTGATTTATTATATTTTGTACTGTTAACTTGCTTAATTCGGTGCAGTGCAGAGCTTGGGCAACTCCAGCCAGCGCACTATGCACTCACTGTAGAATGCCTAATATTCGTCTTCTTACCGCTAAGCATCAATGCCCTTCCCAAATGCAGCTAAATTCTCTACTAAACACTAAATCTTCGCGCATTTATTTTTCAAATCTAAATACCTCTGGAACATCTAACCACCATCCTTTAGGATCATGACTACCTTCTGAACCAGTGACCAAACTGATCTGCATAGCGTCGGTTCTCTTCCACCATTCAAGATTGACCGGGTCTTCACGCATCAACAGAGAATCTCTCTCGAAATCATCTCCAGTGTATTTGAAATGAGCGATCAAGAGACCCCCCAACTCCTTACTGTAATTGATCGAGTAGTCCTCAATATGATAATGTGCCAATCTCTCCAAAACTGGAGCTGGGGTGTTGATGTGGATCTCTAAGTACTCCTCCTCGAACTCAGGTCTCAACTTGACCATTTGACAAATACGTTTTCCGGCGTGACTCATTTTGTACTGTTTTCTACTGATTCTAACTCAATTGATTGTCCTTTACAATCCCTCTGTTAATTGACTATAATTGAACCCCACGAAATGATGTTGAGCGCTTAAGATTCCCGAGGGAGCGGACATTGTTCCCCGCAAAAACTTATTCGTAAATTCAGAGCAATATCTCGAACTGATTTATTCGTAATATATGAGCAGTTATATAGTGAAGTGTTTAGCTTGATCTTTGTAGGAAGCGGCTTCAGCCCATGAGATCGAGTCGAGCTTTTGTAGTCTAGTTTCATCCCCGAGCTCGAAAAATGTTTCGAAAAGAACCTCACTGCAAAGAACCCGTACCTTACTGTTTTGTGACGAACACATAGTGTTTACCATACGATGTATCCCTTTTTTAAAGAAAGCGTCTGAGCTATTCCTGAGGTACATGAATTTGAAAAGTCGATAACACAGTCCAAGCCTGGTGATATTGAGTTGATTCAACTGGAGATTGAATACTTTGACAAATAGAGGCTTGTAGTCGTATTCTGATGGGAACTCAACTTGGTATTCAAATAATCTTTGAAGTAAAATAAGGCATGAATTTTGTAATTTAAATTTCCGGTCATTGGTCCGTTTTTGGTGGGACTCGAAGTCGAATTCAATGCCAAGATCAGCACATTGATCTGATGTGATTGAAAATTCACAATTTTTCGAAAGAATCGACCCTATGATTTCGAACAGTTCTGTTTTTGTCAGCTGATCACACCATTTTTCCAAGAACTTCAAGAGCGATGTTAACGAGTTCCTGGACATTTTATTAGATGAGATTAACGCTCCAGCTAGAAGACAGTATCCCTTCCAAAATTCTTGTTTCTCTAAAGAAGAACTGGAAGAATACACATTCTTTAATAGGTAGTCAAAATAAGACTCATTATTAGTGATGATATCAGAAGGTGTATCGGGTAATTGATATGTCTTAGCAAAAAGTCGAAACGACTCCTCTCTGAGTCTGTCAATCATGTCAAAATTCAATCTTGTCAATTTACAATTAACGTAATTCTTTAGCAGTTGATCTTGCAATATATTTTGTAAATTATTGCTCACAAATCTTACTGTAGCCCCTCTGAGTTTTGCTCCGACATCTCCTTGGCTGGTGATCGTATAATCATCGAATTGGTTGATGATCCGAATGAGGAAAGGTCTCTCAAGTCCATGTTTTGAATTATAAACAGAAAGACTATCTATTAATGTGGCTCGTACTTCATGGTCTTGCTTTGGTTCTTCAATAATATTCAACAATTGATTTAGCTGCAGAGAATTCAACAAGTTAAAAGCACGGAAACTACGAGATACCCCAACATTATTACCCATTTTCACATAATAGATCAACTTATCGAAAAATTCTGGTGACATTTCAGGCAAATTCTCCACAATTGCTTCGAATTTTTCATGAATTGGATCAGAAGAGGTCATTTTGATTATACTGAAAATTAGATCCTGTGTACTGTCGAAGATCGAGAGATCTCCGTATACTGACATAATAACGGAAATCAAGTGCAATATCTCCTCACCTTTACTCCAATTATCTCTATGAGTATTGAAAGTTTGGGAAATGACCAACTCTTTTACTGAATTTAATTGTTCTTGATCGATACGTTTCTTTTTGAGTAACTCCAGAAGCATATAAAGCAGGCCGGGCAGTCGTTTACGAGAATCCAGAAACAGCATTGCCTGCTCGATTGAAATATCAGAGTCGAGCAGTGGAATTAACCTCTCAAGACTCAATTTCCTAATTTGATAGTCATGGTGGAAACAGTTGTTTGACAAATGCTCCGAGATGAATGAGCTGAAATCGCTATTGAATTCATTTACCAAAATTTGCGATAATAAATAAGACTTCTTGATATCACCCAAGGCCGTGAAATCTAGATACTCGATCAATTTTAATTTGAAATAGTTAGGGGATATTCCCCAGTTGGTATATTTATCGTAGATTGTATCCCCAAATCTACCTACTAATTCTTGCATGACAGCACTAGCAGCTCTTCTGATCATCAAATCCTTATCAAACAAACAGGCTAGTAAAAGGTCCTGGAAGATGCTCTTCAAATATGTTTCCTCTATAGATCTGTATTTCTTTACAAGGCACCACAGGACATAACACGACAGGTCTCTAATGTTAGATCCTACAGTATGGGTCAATCGGTTCTGTTCGAGGAACAAAGTCTTGTGAAGAATCGATACTATGGACAGAACATAGCTAGGTAAGACCAATCTAGCATTCAAATACTCTGCTATAATGAGCAAGACCCCATGAAACTTATTAATATTGATCAAGTCTGGATCAAAATGTAACTCTACGAGATTTTGAGAAGCCAAATCCAAATATGGGATCTCCAAATCGGAAAGAACAGTTTCAAGTAATTGCAGTTGAAAATCTTCGTCTTCCAACTTAAGAGAGATCTTAGCAAACTGTCTGGCGACACAGTATCTTATAGGAGTGTTATTATAGTCCAATTTGGAGATCAAACAATTAATTATATCTTCTACAATATCAGCACGGTCAAGCAATACCAGAACTTCACCAATTTTCCCCAAATTCTTCAATGAGTACTTCAAGATATTAATATTACCGGTTTGTTCGAGATGATACTTTGAAAATTCGTAATGCACATCGATAAACCCTTGGATCGTGAACACTTTGGATATTTTTACTAAATTATTCAAAACTGTGAGATAGTTGAGGATTATGAATTCAGAGCTGTTCTCTCCTTGTTGGGCCGGGAGTTGCTTATGATAGAACTCTTCCAAAAACTCGGTACTATCAGGCCTAGAAAGAAATCTACTCAATAACACAGCTGCAACGTCCAGCTCTTTACTGTTAGTAGTGAAGAAAGAGAGCCCCAATTGATATATTCTACGAGGAATTAGAGGGTTTACGGCGCTCAATTCAAATGGGTTTAATACCAATATCGAGAGCCAAAGTAAGAGCATGAAATGTTGCTTCCAATTGCTGGTCACTTTATCACTGTTACTAGTTGATGATTCGAGTCTCTCTACAATAGGCTCTATCAAGTACACGTCACTAGGTAAACAGCTACTCAAACTCTTAAACCCTCGCACTTTAGTGAGTTGATAGAATATATCAGCGATCTCCAAGTTCTTAGACTCAAGTTCCAGCCTTTTATCACTGTCATCATTGATCGTGTACCCCTTACAAAGCTGGCTGATGAAAACATTCAATTTTGAATCGAGCAATTGAGGAGCTGGCTGGAATTCTTGAATAGCATTTAATACTTTTTCTAGCACAGAATTACTGGTAGTACCTTCATAATCGTCAGAATCACGAAAATCACCGCCCATTCTCACATCGTCATCGTCCGAGACCTCATCGGTCGCGATCAAAGAGTCTCTTTCTGCCTCAAATCGGACAATATCTGTTATACCAGCACTGATCGCGCCAAGTAACTGGTCCTTGACCTTGATGATCTCGATTTCGTCCTTATCCATAGTACAAAACACGAGCGTCACGTACCAATTGCCGATTTTTCACCACCCAAACTCAACAGTCATCACTTGAGATCCAAATCAAAATAAGGTTACGTGAGGTAGTGGAGTAGAGCACAATTTCCCAATTGGGATTTTAGTCGTGTGATAATGTCTAAAATACCTAATAAGGAAATCTATGCGATAACATATTAAATTGGGGGTTCTTCAAAGAGGGGTGGATTCATCAAGGGTATAGAAAGACCCATGAAACAGGCCACCACGGCCCATAAGACTATACTATTCCTACAACATGTCATATCAATAAATATAATAAATATACATTGCCTTACAAAATATCCTTGAAACTGATGTTAGCAGAACCTCTTTGCAGAGGTTGTGGCTGACTAGCCAGCTTCTTCCATCCTATGAAGAATAAAATACGGAAGGTCAGGGGTAAGATGATCTTATTGATGGATTGGTCAACTTCCCCGTGTAGAGTCTTGTAAACTGAGTCTGCAGCAATGATAGTGTCACGTGATAATGCAATATTTTCTATTCCCGTGACACTGTTACTCTCCCCCATCATTTGGAGATCCTTCATAAGGGCGAGTAAGTCAGGGTAGCACACCACTATCTCCTCTACATCAATGGTGACCAACTCAAAACCGCATTGTTTTAACAAATTGGACAAATCCTCTGAGCGAATAAAAGGAGAAACATGCGGGGAAACCCCTCCTTTCCTTTCCAACTCGGCAATTTGAAGAGAAGTCCTCAACTCAAATAAAGTGTCCGTGGTAAAGACGGATCCCATGAACATTCCGTCGGGTTTCAACAGTAAATTGATCTCCTTGAATACCCCACTCAAGTCATTAGTCCAATGCAAGGCGAGATTTGATACTACCCCATCGAAAGTGCCGTATTTTTCGACATCGAATCGGTACGTCTCCTCATCTTCACAGACTTTGATCACCTCTAAATCTTCAGCCTCAGGGATCGAGTCTAGAAGAACTTTTGACCCTTCTAAGCACCACACAGTCTGTAATTTTTCCTCTACGATCTTTTTTGTAGTCAAATCCGATGTCTTCTCTAGCATTCGAAGAAAATTGGATCCATGTGATCCGTAGTCCATCATCTGTGGGAAGTCTCTTTTAATGTAGGAGAGTCTCTCGATAGTTCTGCGAGCTACTTCATCACGTAAATATTCCACATTTTGGTTGAATCCCACACGTTGTTTCTGGGTGAGTTTCACCGATCTATCAAAAACTCTCAGAATTCTATTCATTGTGATTTACCTCATAAGATCACCTTCTGTTCACCACCCCAAACGTCCCTGAAGACTTCAGCAAATGTGGGGTGGAAGAGGTGAGCCGAAAATGAAAATTTGGGTGGGAAAAAACGATGGAAAAGACGTGGGAAAATAGAGCTTTGTATTCAGCAAAATACGAATTCATGCGTTAACCCCACCTTTGTGTTGAGGAAGATGCCCTTCTGCGCTCCACCCAGTCTCCGCCTACAGCTCCTATGAAAAATATCATTTTCGGAAGGAGAGTCTTGGGGAGGAAATATCGAAGGCGGATGATCAAATTGACCATTAGTTGGTGATTTCATTCAAAATAATGCCCAGTAACTTGCATATACAGCTTCTAGCTCGTTTCAAAGTACGTTCACATGTGTCATTGCCCCCATTACGTAGACATTATTCTTCAGGAAGTGGCATCGTACGAGAGATCCTCCAACAGCAGAACTTGATCAGGAGAGATGACAATAAATTGGGTACGAAAACTGAAGACAGAGGGCCCGTAAAGGTTTCCTCTGCCCCCTCAGATGATGTTTTGCTTCGACAACTGACCGAGGTCCAAATGTTGTACGATCAATTGAAACTGACAAGGTCCAAGTCTCATTTTGACCACCGACTCTCGGAAATCCTCAAAACTTATAACAACACTGGACAGATTGAGCCGTTTTATCAGCTTCTTAAGAAGCTTGAGTTCATGAGACTGGATATGGTGCCCAACATTGAGGTATATAACCAGATTTTGCGGTCACTTCTCCTACAATCGAAGACCAAGACTTCATTTTTCGATCCCGGTTCTAAGAATTCTTTGGCTCTGTTTCTGTTGAAGTTAGTCGAAGAATGTGATGGGTATAATGTGGCATTGAATGAACAGACATTTCATTATCTCGATAAGATTGTGTCTCTGCTGGACTTAATTCAGTTGCAGTTACAATATCAGCAGCTCTTGAGCCGCCACGGCTATTTCAGTATTCAGTATTTGATTGCGAGTGGACAGTACGAGAGATCTATGGACCTTTTCGACTCGGTATGGGCCCAACATCAAGGAAAAACACTTGAAGAACGTTCGAGATGTCTTCATGACTTAAAAATCTTCCAATTGCTTATGTCAAGCTTGAGTAGAGGTGACTCTTCTAGGGTGATTTTACTTCTTGAGGCTCTAGCAGAGGCTGGGATTCCTGTTAATGGTAACTACTGGGCGAAGGTGGTAAGTCATGGTATTCTTTACGATGATATTAACTTGATTAAGTACTGTCTTGAGCACCATATTGGACCACTAGGGTATCAAAACTTCACAGAGACCATGCTTTCTGATATTGCCAATGTTTTTGCTAGACTGGGAGATCATTTGCTGTTGACTAGTCTTGTACATCGAGTAGGATTAGTATATAATTTGAATGGTCGATCCGACGTGTTCTTAGGATTTATACAGAGTCATTGCCTGTCTGAAGGATATGAGCTGGGTCTCAAATTGATGAATCAGTACGCTGATATGGCTCTGAAAATCTCTCAAGATGAGTTTGCATTTTTGAGTGAGTATTTCCCTGTCCCGAAATCGGTTGATAAAACGGCTAAACTTGTGGAGAAGATTGTAGCCTTGGATTTAGATCTGAGGGTAGAGGATATTGCCTTCCATTGTCTTTTCCGTAAATTCCACGATAGTACGAACTTGTCTGGAGTGTGTCATTTAATGCGGGGATTGATTGATCTGCAGAAAGAGGACCAAATCTTCAAGAATGTTCAATGCATAGTACATTCGATTTCTAGGTCAAACAGTGCTAAATTGTTTACCTACGAGTTCTATCGTATTTGTACGTTTCCGCAAGCCGGAGTCGTCTTCTCCCCTAAAGATTTCCATTATTTGATGAAAAATGCTTTGTTTAGTGAGGGAGAAGCAGATGGTTACAATCTTCTTAGATTCTTTATATTGGAACAGATCAAGATTTATGGTGCATTGACCCCATTACAATTGCAACTTATTGGGAGAGTAGCTGAATCAGACCCGGGTCTTGCTTCTTTCCTACTGAAGTATCTTGAAGATTCAGTACTGAAAAAAGATCTAAAACAGTCAGTTTTGAACTACGAACAGTTAATAGGATTAGACTTGGAACGAGTTTCAACTCTGCCACAAGTATCAGGTGGTACTTTTAAGGTGAAGAATTATATCCCAAAGTACGATATGGTCAATTACGAGCTTGCTTTGGAACCATTGAAGGGTCGATATTTGTTAAATCGGGGCTCATAACCTTTTGTAATTATTACCAAATCAAGTATTTTATATTAATGCCTATTGAAGAAATCATATCAATAAAATACTTTATCAGGAAATTAACAATATTTCCTATCCCGTTAATCAAAAATTTAATTTCGCCTTCCATAGTAAGTAATAATCATCGTTTCCCAATCTGGAATCCCCCATATTTGTCTTCCAATTTCACGCATTCTCATTGGCCAATTTCCCCCTATTGAAAATTTTTTTTTCCTGCTTAACACGAGCAGCGGAATCTGAGTTTGTTTCTTTTTTAGTGTGAAAGCATTCGATTTTATTTAGACGGGTTTTGCAAGATTCAGACACCTTAGGGATTTGGAATTATAGAGTTTTATAGAGCTTGGAAGAAGTATAGATTTCTTGTTAATTGAAACTTATACATAGCACAATCACATCTTCTGACCCCCCTTGAGTTATCACTACTATAATACTATACACATAATAATGTTCGCTAGAGCTTCGTCGAGAAATAAGGTGACCCAGTCGTTGTTTTCCACTACATTTGTAGTGGCATTTGGGTTAGTACTGCTGAACCAAGTGATGCCATGTCCAGTTGATCATTCTATGAACAATGATTCTCCAGTGCCGCAGACACCAGAGAAGCAGCCTCAACAGCTGAGAGAAGAGTAGAGAGTGACGATAAAGCGAGATGAAAGATATTTCAGAGATTGGTTCTGGCGTAGGGCTATGACCTTCACCACATACAGACTATCCTATGCTCTCACCTACTGGTCTACGCTCGCATCTACTGGTCTACACTCGCTACTTACTCACTGGCCTATAATATTGGCCTACACACACACCACATACATATTCAGCATTGGAGATAAAGATGGCCTCGGAAGCTCAATCGGAAGCTCAATCGGAAGCACCCGATCCCATCTCTCTCCTCCTACTATTCACTTCTGTACATTATTTATTCATCGATGGTGATAATTATGGTTTATTTAAGGGAACAGCATCATGTTCATATTTATATATCCTGCTGCACTAATAAACACGGCCCGAGGCCTCTTGTTTGATATTTGTATTATAAAGTCCAATTGAAAATTTTGCAATTGGCTGTAGAGATAGGGGGGAATTGTAGGTATGATATATTGAGGGGGGGAAGAATCTTGGGATGAAAGTTGGTGGAGCACATTGGCGTACTCTCAAATACTCATAATGTCAAATTAGTCTTCCACAAGACCCGCTTGTTTGGAAATTGACACTCATCCAACTCATCTAACCCCTCTATGCATTAGTCCCTAAGTTTGTTGAGCAATTTATCATTTTATCATAAGATCACAGAAGTCATCGAATAAGAGGTGATGATGTTGAAAAGGATCTGAATAATAGCCCAAACAAAGGGTATCCAAGTCGACATGGAGAATTTCCCACTTTTGTAGATCTCTGCAATTCTAAAAATGTAATTAGTTAGTAAAAATTGTATGCTTAGGATCCAAGATTTCATTACTTACATCACTCCACAAACACTGCCACTAATAAAGCCTTGTAATCCTCCAACTGCAAGATAACCGAGGATATAAAGAAGTCCTATGGATACTCTTCGACGCGAATGATTCACACACAGGATCACTCCAGACAGAAAATAGAACCCACAAAACAAAATCACCGTCCATAGCACGGTGAACGCCCAGATATCTTTAGTGTGGTATAAATAAGCAAATTGGTACAGATCAGTTTTGGGGCCGACCGGCCAAAAAAGTGATGGAAATGGGGGTCTTGAGTACCCTAAGGGCACGTTATCCGATGTTATGAATGAAGATACCATGACTTGAGCAATAAACCGCCAGTTCCTTAGCCAGCGTTATCTAACTTTGTTTTGACTTATTGATAAATTTATCTGAGCAATATATTAAACTTTATTAATACTTTAATTTTTTAGCGAGATTTCTAAGTACTTTGTCTATTTTTAATAAACTGCTCATATTTATTGCTTCTTGCTCTGCTCTCCTATTGTTGCTTACTGTGACCTCGAAGCAGGTCCATCTGACTGTGCGCTGCGTTTTTTTCCTTTCCTAATCTTATGCCAAGGAAGAGCTTCAGATCTGGGTAGTATTTCACTTTAGAGTTGAGGCAGAAGTGTAGATGGTTGGGAGGATCTGATGCTTAAGACGTGCTTCTCTACCCGGAAAGGGTTTCATTTGCATGAGGAATATGAAGAGTATGATTTGAATGGGAATGAGGGGGGAGAAGGTGTGGAGATGACAGTGGGGTTTGATCAAATGGAGTGGACTAATGATATCGGGAAGGTGTTGCCTAGGAGAGATGGAGGTGATAATGAACAACAGAATGAGGAAACTAATGGAGATCAAGCTAGAACTGGAGATTCATCTTCTAATGGAACATCCAAGACCCGTTCCAAGCCATCCAAACTCGAACGGAAAGAGCTCCGGAAGCAGAAGAGAGATCAAAGGAAACTACCTAAACAGTTGAGAATGCGTTTGAGGTCGGGAGATCTGCTGATTCTGCTGTCGAACTCTCTAGTCACTGCTAGTCTTAACACACTAATCAAATCTTCTGTGGAACCATTACCTGACAACTGGAGTTGTCAACTTCATAACTCGTCTCTTTATAAAGAAGACTTGATGTCACTTAAAGATCAGGAATGGTTAAACGATAATGTGATTATGTACTGTTATAATATCCTTGAACAATATCAATTGATACCGTTCTACAAGAGGAACCACCTTAGTGAACACACGATCATCCTTGTGCCTCCGTCATTATGTTATCTTGTATTGATCTCTCAAGATCCGACAAGTTTGATCTCTATGTTCCCTGCTGAACATTTCCATAAATGTCGATTTTTGATCCTCCCGTTAAATGATGGAGGATCTCATTGGAGTCTCTCAGTGATTTCGATCTTGGATCGTACTTTTTATTGTTATGACTCTATTGTAAACCTTAACGATGAAGAAAGCACCCAAGTATGTCGTAATTTCAACCAAATCATTGCTAAATTGATGGGCAAGGATCTCAAACTCGTAAAGCGGAACCTTCCTACTCCACAACAGCCAAATGATTCAGATTGTGGCATATTTGTCATATGTCTCACATGTTTTATCGTGAGTGAGTTGATCGGAGCAAAGACTTCACGGAATTGCAAATCGTGGAGAATCGATTTTGATTTACAAAAGAAGATCCGGTCGGTAGATCCAGTTGGGATCCGTAAGATGATTCTCCAGACCGTTGAACCATGGGCTAAGTTGTAATAACTTGTCCAATCTCTATAATGCATAAATTGTATAATATTATAATGAACTACAGCATTTGATAATGAACACTGGATACCCAAACTATATCATTAATACTATACAATCGTTATACAATATCTATATCTCATTCCACATCTCAAGCAGGTCCTCAAGTAATCTCTCGATTAAGTTCTGACTACTATCGTTACTCTGGATATCCTTCAACATGCGGAAACATTGCTGCATCAACAGCAACTTCTCGAACTTCTTCATCTCGCCGTCCAGGTGAAGATCACTGTCGTCTTCACGGATCCAATTTTCTTCTTCCGCAGTTTCGTAGATGGGGACAATGACTGCATCACGAAGCAGGATCAGAATAAGACGTTTTACGTAGAGATTAGAAATGTCCGATTCCGAGGTCAAATCTCTCCAGATTTGGAGATGGTTTTCGGGCTTTATCAAGGATCCAGCACCTTCTAATTCCAATTGAAGAGGTAAGAATATTCCCTCGAGGTAGTAGAGGATGTCGGTCTTGAAAAGTGTCCAAACCTTGATCACTTTGGATTCCGGGGACTTGTTTCGTATAGAGACTACATATTTCTCGTAGAGTCTGGAGAACCCACGATAGAGCAAGGACTGGATTTCAGCAAAGAGAGTCGTACGGCGTCCCAGATGCCCTAAAATGGAGCCAGAGCTTGCAGATGCAACACCAGATCCGGATCCAGATCCCGTCCAGTTGATCCTCAAGTAAATATAAAGCTGAACAAGCTTGTTCATGTCCTCAATGGGCACTTTTAAGGGCACTCCTGCAAACATAGGCAAAATTAACTGCGATAAAAGGTTGTAGCATTCATTGGCCATGACATCTTTTTGGGGATACAGGTCCAAATCGGTGAAGCTTAGCTGCTCGATCTGCTGGAAGGTCCTCTGGAGGTCCGAAAAGGAACCTCCACCTACGGAAAATGAGTAAAGAGCATTTGCGGGTTCCGAGATGAACTTGGAATTCGACGATGACGATGAAAGAGGGGTGTCCTTACTACGGGGACGAAGAATATTATGGTGATTCAAATGAAGATGGTGATGGTGATGAGAAGAGGACGAACCGGATCCACTGGAACTGGTATTAGCAGGTCCAGCACCTCCTAATTGAGGAGAGGTGAGGGCTCCCATTGTCTCGACCGATTTGATCAATGGAGATTGTCGCTCTAATCGTGAAGAATTTAAATTTGAAGTTTGAATGAAAAGATCCATGGGTCTCTTGAGGTTTCTTTTCTCCTTGATGGACCTACTGATGCTCATTTGACGCTGTAAAGAGTTAGAGCCGTCATCTAAGGATGAAGACTCGGCCCCACTCGACGAGTCCTGCTCGTTCGAGCTTTCTATAGGTGTCATTGTTGGAGTCTCAGAGCGTCGTTTCGATTTGGATGATCTGGACGATGAGAACAATCTTGAAAGTCGATTAGAAGACTTATTATGCAGCTGAGGTAATGACGTAGTGGATGTTGAAGATCCCTGGGTGTTTGATACCCCCGAGGGATGCATTTCTAGCAAGGGAGAGCCCAAATTCCCCGTGGTTTGGATACTGTTGAAGGAAACAGTCCTTGAAAGAGGGAGTAAAGTGGATGAAGATGAGTTGGCATGCTTGAAAAATGGTCCGGGCGACGTTTTGGCATGTTGAGGCTGTGTCTGTTGGTGTAAAGCAGGAGAAGTCTGCTGATGATTCGGACTAGTAAAGGTCTGTTGATGAGAAGGTCTCAATGGGCTGTCGAATATGGCTGAAGATGATTCATCTGAGGGTGAATTGACCAACGATTCGAATGATCCACGTTTGCGGTAGTAAGAGTCGCTGAATTTGGCTGCCGGAGGCTGAAATGAGCCCGGTGGGAGCAGCAGACTCGCGTCTTCATCGGCGCTATTTGAACGGGCGTGAGAAAAGCGGACAGAATTAGCTGAAAGTGAACCCTTTCTGTCTCTAGTAGACTGGAATTGGGCAGTTGATGCACTTAGTGGCGTCTGAGGCATCGTTTCAAGTCAATTCCACCTAATATATCCCCCCTGGATCTGCCCTTCAATATCAATTGTATAATTTAATTGAACTTTTTTTTTACGTTTATAAGGGAGAAAGTTGAGGTGACAATAGTAGGGTCTAAAGCGGCCGGTTTCGGGTGATATTGGAGTCAATTAGAACGTTGAGACGTGTATTGATAAGAGCGGTGTGTTTTTGATTTGGAATTTGTGGTAATTGAGCGTGATATTGCACTGATCAATGGACTCATCACTTTACGAGGACTATCTAGAAGGAAGAGAAGGATTAGGGGGCCGAAAGACGGTGGAGAGGGGGATTAGCGGGGATATTTTGGCAATGGATAATGTACTGGAGGGCACTGGAGTCGATTTGAGTCCTCAGATGGGACTCTCCCCTCCAAAATTGACCCATAGAACATCGGTAGTCTCACTTGCTAATAATACGTTGGTTCTTCCGGAGTTGATGGAGGCGTCAAGGGCTCTGACCACGTCTGTATCACTTGAAGATGGGGTCAGTACGTTCAATATGGATATAGGAGGTGGAAATGATGTAGTTTCGCTATTTGGCGGTCGTAGCAGTGCTCCCACGTTGAATATCCACGACGGAGATCACTCTGTAGATAGTTCTGAAGAAGATTCAGCTAGTATAATCGAGCGTAGGATAAGTGAATTGATTAATGATGACCGTAGTATCATGAGAGAGTCTATGATGCTCCACTCTACTAGCTCACGGGGTAGCACCTATGCATCTAGTTCTGTGGGAGGGTTGATGGGGGAGTCGGATTACTTTTTAGAGGGGTTACCTGCTGTTACGGAGCCTCAAAGTGCCGATAATGTGGATGATTTGGAGGAATTCTTGAAGTTTCCGAAACATTTCTTCATTCTCTCATCGGCAGGAAAGCCTATTTACTCTATGCATGGCTCCGATGAGATCATATCGGGGTATATGGGGGTGATCCAGACGATTATCAGCTATTTTAAAGAGACAAATGAGGATAATTTGAGGTCTTTTGAGACTTCTAATGGTACGAAGTTCTCATTTTACATTCAGTCACCTATAATATTGTTACTGATATCTACAAATAGTATGGAAACTGACCTTCAGTTGCTCCAACAGCTTCAATTCTTATATAATTTCTTACTTATGACACTTTCCAAGCCACATATTGGCCGGGTGTTCGCTAAACGGGAGAATTACGACTTGAGAAAGTTACTCGGGAGGTCAGATATTGCCTGTTTGGACTCGATATGTGCAGAATTATGCAATAACGTGAACCCTGGTTTGGTAATTGGAGGGTTAGAACTGATAAAATTAAAATTACCCGTGAGAAATGCCTTGGGAAGCATCTTACTCTCTCATAGGACACCCAATTTGCTTTATGGGCTTGTTGTGGCTCCTAAAGGACGTCTTCTCACGGTTCTCCGGCCTCGTAGACATACTTTACACATCTCAGATCTTCAATTATTGTTCGAAATGATCTTTAACACTAAGACATTCCGTTCTACTGCCGATAATGCATACAGTGAAGAAGAGTTTTGGGTTCCTACGTGTCTCCCGAGATTCAATGTAAATGGTTTCCTATATAGTTTTATCAAATTTGTGGATTTGAGTTTGCATCTCGCTCTAGAAGAGCTCGAAGGGCTTTCGGAGGAGCAAATCGACAACAATAAGCTCACACTTATCCTCATTTCGGCAGACAAGTCGGCATTCTTCGAGATGCGAGAGCTGCTGAGTAAGATCATTGCCGATCTTTGCTCTCAAAAAGGCCATAGTAAGAGAGTATTTGACGAATTAGTAAGGTGTCTTTATAGTCCTAGATCGCGGATCCGGATGAATGTGGATGTGCCCACTCCTTTGGTCCGTCATTTCCTGTATAAATCTCGTACACACATCCAGTATGTGTTCCCAGAGTGGGAGAGTAGTAGTGAGACGTCCTATGGCAAGTTGATGTACATTTACAAGAGGCTTCAGACGTTAGTTCTTCGTCATTATGACGGGGGGAATCTGAGATCGAATTTCATCTCGTATTTGAAGTTCGATGTAGGTGAGGGCAAGCAGGTCTTGGGATTTGTATTGATTACAAAGACGTATGAGTTGTATATGGTGACCAATGATGGTATTATCAATAAGGAAATATTGATGGAGAGTTGTAAGAAGATTGTGAGGTGGTGCCTGAAGAATCAGGAGAGGTTATTTGTTTGTGGAGGAGCTGTATTTTAATGAATGGAGGAGTATTGAAGATAGTGTAGATATGACGTTGTAGTGTAGTTGGTTTGTAGAACTGTATTTGTAAACTGTAGTATAGTGAAGATTGTAATGAGTTGTAATGTTGGATATTGGGGGTTAGATTTTGGGGGGTTAGCAGATCATTAGAAGAAGGATATAGCATTATAGATCTAAATTATATACTTCTCGCATATTCATAACTATTCAACAACAGTTTCCCATGGCAACAGGCAGCAATGACTACAAAGAAATGGAAGATCTGATGAGAGTGACCGAAATAATCGTACTTTCCTGGATGGAATCTTTCTGGTACCCTTGCGGCGTAGATCAGAGCACCTGCTATATAGAAAAACAGCTCTAAGAAGACATAGGTCAATGAACAACGACGCCAGGCTTCGACAGAACCCAAAACCACAACTCCGTATGCCACTGGGAACACATTGCTCAACCCAAAAGCGACGAACATCAGAGCTCTGAACAGGATCCAAGAGGGGTGTCTGAATTTATCTTTAAGACTTACGATGGCACATATGAGACCCAATATGAGGGTGACAGCGATGAAACATCCAGCTACAATCGGTCTATCTATAAATGAGTAGTATATCAAGCCTACTGCTGAGGTTACGATCAATATTACGATTCCCAAGTAGTCCAATTTATTTCCCAGGACAGATACGTGAAGAGAGTGGCATTTAATGCAGTGAAATATAGATGACATGGTCAAGCAGCAGCCCAGTCCAAATAAGAATAATCCTAATATGAGAATATCCATGGTGCCGGGCCCATTGGCAACAGTTCCGTCGGTCAAACAGCTCCCCAAAAACACCACCAAGACCACACTGCTGAGGGCTCCTGGGATGAGATGGGAATAGATATTGACACTTTCGTTGTGGAGGAAGAGTAATGATTGGAGACATTTGACCATTGATCTTGTCTCTCGCACGTATCCTTGTAAGATGAAGTCGTTGTCGCGTTGCCACCTGGGGAGCTCATCCCAAGAACATAATTGGGGGAAATGGGAGAGATCATTGGTGGTTGGGGAAGGATCTGAGGCAAGTAAAGGGGAAGATTCGGATTCTGGGACCATATGTGAAGTCCTTTGTCTATTCTTCAATGTCATATGTGTTTGGAATGGAATTGGGCAGGCGGAGGGGGTGTATCTCTCGACTTTTTAAAGGTTGTGGGGAGTCATCTGACGGTTTTGATCACGTGATATTCCGGGGGTGAGTGAGACCCCGAAGATGACCGGGGGTAAATTTTATGACTTCCTAACTAGGAAATGACAAAGTCACGTGTTCTGAGTCACGTGACCGGGAATCTGTGAATATTCAGAAGGGGGTGATTGGGGTCAGGCAAAGAGCAGAAACACTTGGAAAGCTTCTAAATTTGAGGGTACATCTCGGAGGACTAGTTAAGCTGAACCAGCAAGTCTCTGCGCACCTCAATATTGCTGCGATCTCCTATCATTATCGGCGATATCGTCTCCTCCAGCCGTTCTCCTATAATTGTATATGCATGATCGGCCCACGGTGACTTGGACCGAGGCCTGTACTGGGGATGAAGCCTGGAGTGGCTGTAGTAAGAGGGAAGTAGTGTCATTAGGTGCATTAGAGCCGCGACGCGAAATTTGGGTGCGCCCTTCCGCAGTATATATACCGGGGTAACCCCCAATTTTCACCTAGAAAGCTACTGGATAATTTAATTATAAAAAATGGTCAGTTTGAGAAATTTCGCAATTGCTGCCGGTGCCGTGCAATTGGCCAGTGCCTCTGCTTATTTAGATCTCTTGGAAAGAGATTTTGAGTTGCCAGAAGAATTACAATTGATTAAAAGAGAAGCTGAAGATACTGCTACTTACCAATGTCATTCTGATTGTGGATATGCTATTTTGGCCGTCTATGCCTGTTCTGATAACGGGGATGAGACTGCACCATTTGACGATAGTTGTTTATGTGCTGACAATTCTACTTTCAACAGTTTGATGCCAGATTGTTTGGACTGTGGTTGGTGTCTTTACACCGATTACTGGCCATATTTGGAGACTGCCATTGCAGAGTGTAAGACTCTTCCAGTTACTCCTACTGGGTCTACATGTTCACCATCTAGTTCAATTTCTTTGATTATATATGAAGAGAGTGGTGCTAGTGCTGAGTCCAGTGGTATTGCTAGTGCTACTGATAGTGGTAGTGCTAGTGCTACTGATAGTGCAAGTGCCAGTGCTACTGAGGGATCCAGTTCTAGTTCTAAGTCAAGTTCTAAATCCAGTTCAAGCTCTGAAGCTAGTGGTAGTGCTAGTGGTAGTGCCAGTGGTAGTTCCAGTGCCAGTGCCAGTGCAAGCTCCTCCTCAGACTCTACTACTGCCTCTGGTATGGCCAACCGTCTTGCCTTCAGTGGAGTCCTCGGTGCCTTGGCCGTTGGTTTCTTGATGATTTGATGAGTTAATTAGATAATATAAGTTTAGTTTTTAGTCTACAGTGATGTAAGAGTGTAATATTTAATTAAAGGAAGTCATTCATGGAGTAATCTTGGACAAAACCTCGATTAAGAGGGTCTTCAAGAAGACTATTTAAATTCAAATCGATGTAGTGAGTATTACGTTGAGAGTGATGCTCTTGAGGCAGTGACTGTGATGGGAATGGAGACAGTGACCAATTGGGGGTGTTATATTGGAGGGGTTGAGGAGTATTTGACATGTGAGAGGGGATATGAGGGGGGATATTTTGATGGGGAACAGTTTGGGGCAGACCAGTCTGTTGAGGAAGGTTTTGTGGAGTCATTTGCATTTGCATAGGCAATTGAATTGGTTGTTGAGATTGGGGGTGAGGTTGAGGTTGAGGTTGTCCCATCTGCCCATAAAATTGTGGCAGCATCGCAACCAATGATGAGAAATCAGGTTGCTGCCACATCCGATACTGCTCTTGCTGTTGCTCTTGAAGCATCAGTTGTAATTGATCTTGGAAATGAATCTCATCACCGAAACCTTCCTCCTGCTTGGAATTCATCAATTCTATCCAAATCTCATCGACTTCTTTACTGAAACTCTCGGAGTAATTGTTGAAAGTCGTAGAAGAAACTGGAGACTCGGTGGTGGCTGAAGATCCGGCAGCTGGGGGTTCATTCAAGATATGAGCAAGCAGAGCAGGACTACGAGCAGGACTACGATGATTTACTTGAGGGAATACCTTGACTGAGAGGTCATCATCAACATCGACATTCAGATTCTCACCATGGCCGAGTTTAGAGGACATTTCTTTGAATTCTTTCAATTCCTTGAAAGTGTAAAGATCTTGTAACTCGGCTAGGGAGATGGTGGAGAAGATGGAGAATTGAGGGACATCGAAATCTACACCATGATGAGCTTCGGGAGCTGCTGATGCCTCTGAAGGTATCCCATCCTCTTTCAGAATTACGATCTTACCATCTCTAATTATATAAATCGACTCAGCTGATAAAAGCTGGTAGATCAGGTTTTGGGCCTTGAACATCTTCCAGGCGTAATAAACAGTCGGAGTAAGCTTCTTGAGTTCTTTTAAATGAACTGCTACGTTATGAAGTATGGCTTTTTTCAACGTCAGAACTACGGCGAAAGTTGAGGATGTTTTAGGTTCACCTTGGAGCTCAAGAACAGCTTCATAATGGCCTAAACGTGATAAGAAATCGAACTGACCTTGAATAGCACGATGAATAGCGTTTAAAATATCGGAAGTGAGGTAAAAATCGAACCCCTCGCCCAAATATTTGCTTAATTTATTGATTATTCGTGGTAAAATGGCCATTAATTCGTTACTGATCAGCATTACTTTACGGAACATCGCCATAGCACAGGGCAGATTACCTCTCGAGTCATAATGAGACGTCAAATGGACGTAAAGACAGAAAGAAGTGGCTGAAATGTCGAGATAATTATGGATTTGTCTCAGTTTATGGAGTTTTTCAAGGTGTGAAGTCGCTGGAACGTTGAGAAGGATGTGAGAAAGTGATTTATAGAACTTTACCATCTTAGTTTCACCGTCAAGCAACAAAGTAAGGATATCGGAGATTCTCGAGGTGCCTTGAAGGTCAAGAACAAGCAGGTTGGCCCTATCTAAAAGGCCCATAAGATCATTATATACGTGCAGACAGTGGATTACGAATCTTTCGATAGCTATAGTAGGAGAATTTATGGCCAGCATGTTTTCCTCGACTAAATGAGGTACCTTGACGTTATGAGATAGTACTCGGATGTAGGAAGAGCTTCCAAGGACCATTCCATGGTAAGATTCTAAGGAAAGTAAGGCGTACCAAATCTTCCTACGGAGTTGGTAGACTTTTGGGGAGTGGGTAGGGGTTAAGAGTTGTTCTGGGTCTACGTTGAGTCCTATAGAGATGGCCATTTGGAAGAGCATTCCATGATAAATTCTGGAATCATTACCGGCACCTGCTCCGTCACCTTCTTCTGGGGAAAACCGGTAGCAAAGTCTCATGTAGAGGGCACATTGGAGGATTTCTAGGTTTGTACCACGGAGAAGACGGAATTGGTTGAGACAATTTTGGGCCAGGGTGGTGAAGACGGCCGTGATATCTATGGAAGCGAGGCATTTTTTACATAAACAGGACGTAGAAGAGCAAGAACAACTGGAAGAAGGGGATTTTGAGCAAGAACAGGTGGAATTTTGGTCATCTGATGAGCAACTACAAGTTTTAACAGCCGCTAAGGACAATGAAGAGAGTCTAAGGACCAATAAGAAGGTTCCTAGAGTTGCGAAATCGACTCTTTTGGTGATTCCTAGCTGATGAACTCTTGAAGAGCCATATTCTGGGTCTTTTGGAGCTTCTGGAGACCCAGGACGAGGTCCTACAAGTTTCAGAACTTGTTGTAAGAAGTTCTCGTAGTCTAAGTATGGTACGAAGGGGTAAACGTAATAGAAGAAGTGCTCACAGAGGGCCCAGAGGTGGTTACGGCAAGGTAAGATGCGAAGAACGAGTTGGATAGTTCCGTAAGCTGAGTCTGGGCGATGATTACGGGTGAAACCCATCATACTTGAGTGAGAAGCCGTCGTGAGATTGCTGGTACGGGCATGAGAAGGTGGAGCAGGTGTTGCTACGGGTGTCTCAACTGTTGAAGGGATATTTGCAGGTGCAGTTGTTGGCTGAGGAGCCGATTTTGAAATTGGATTTGAAGCTGAAGAATTTCCTGGTGGTCGAGGCGAATTAGAAGCCAGACCTGAATGTTCGGAAGTCTCAATTGCCGGTCCTATGCCTTGGATCAGTTCTACAGGATCATCGGCATCTTGTTCGTCATCGGCATCACCCAGTTTACCACTGATGATCAAAGAGGAACCAAATCTTGAGGAGAGCACTTTACTCCAAATTACACGAACAAAGACGTCTCTTTTGACGAGGGTGACCCATGATAATGGACCGTGGTTGAATACTCGTGACTCGTCTACCTGAAGAGAGGAGTATCCCTCGTAAAAATTGATGGTCTCGGTGGGGTCTATGTAAACGTTGAAAGCTGGGAAATTTGGTGGGGGAGCCGGTTGTTGAGGGAAGGAATTGGAAGGCTCGAGTTTGATTTTCGGGACTGGGTGTACTTCTGAGTGGTTAGAAACGACTGGACGGGTATTTGACCCGGAATTCGTGGGTATAGAGGGACCTTTCTGAGACTTAAACGTGTGGGAAGGTCCAGATGAGGTGTTGATCCGGAATTGAGTGACTTGCAGAGGTGGTGGATGACTCTGAAAATTTGACTGGGGTTGCATTGGCACCTGATTTATTGGGTTATCGTGTTTTTGGCCCGGTTTTCTTGGTGTGAATGAGCCTTGTTGGACATTCAAATCGATCGGTACCTGGCGTTGGGGTGGGGCTGAAGATCCAAAGTTCAATATATGACGAGACAGGTCTCCTACAGAGCTGGCAGTTCCTGAGCGGATTTCCTCGTATCGGCATTCTACTTGGGCTCTCATACAGGAGCTGCAAGTTGGGCGTAGCTTGTCGCATCTGACCTTCTTCTTACGGCAAGCTTCGCAAGATATGGGGACTCTCATCCGCTTTCGAGGGCCCTCGGCGGAGGACATTTTTGAAGGGGAAAGAGGGGTTCTTCGTGGAGATGGGGGGTTCCAGGAGGAAGTGTTTGTGTCTAGGATACTTTGGGTAGTATCCAGACGTCAATTGTGGGTGTTTAACTGATCAATTGAGATGGCGATTTAAAGAAAGTCCGTTTAAGTCTCGAGAAAAATAAGATTATGCTTTTTTTGAGGTGGACACGCGCGGATTACGGACTAAACAGGGGGAAAATATGCGCATATTTTTAGAGTTGGATCGAATGGTGGGGGTGGCTGAGATGGAAAGAGTTAACGAGGGAGGGAGTTAGGAGGAGAGCGATGGGCAATCAGGTAGGGGGGTCGGATAGGGGGAGGAGGTGAGAATTTGGGGAATCTAAAGATGACTCTGGCCAATTCAATATATGGAAGAACTGAGATCTCGAAATATTATTTTATCTGACTCATTGTCTCAGTTTCGGATGAATTTCCCTAAGTTTGCGTGATCAATTGGGGGTGATTCTAATTAAATGCTCTTGAGGTTGCTTCACCTATTTAATTCTTATTATTCATTATCGCTCTATGTACCACCTCAACTATTAGACCTTCTTTATATGTACTGCTGTCTATAAATTCATATAATATTTATTCTGTATTCCCTTCGTATCCACGTTGTACCCCACATCATCTCGTAGTATCCCTCTTCCGCTACACAATATTCCTATAATATGATTTCTGTTCCCTGATCTATATATTTCCCTCTCTGCATCCCTCTCCTACATCCCTCTCCTACATATATCTCTCTACATATATCTCTCTACATATATCTCTCTACATATATCTCTCTACATATATCTCTCTACATATATCTCTCTACATATATCTC
>BCGQ01000003.1:1307276-1350031 GCA_001599355.1 Nakazawaea peltata
ACATATATCTCTCTACATATATCTCTCTACATATATCTCTCTACATATATCTCTCTACATATATCTCTCTACATATATCTCTCTACATATATCTCATTCAACTTCACTTAACTATAAAAAATCAACTCCTAAATATTCATTATATTATCAAGACTAAAATTAGGATCAAAATTAGAAAGCTCTTCAAAAAGTTGACCCCACATCGAACCACCTTGTTCTTCACAAGTCAGCTTATTTTCATTATTCTCCGTGAAGACATTTTCCAGGAATTGGGCCATCCAGTTTTCAGAACCATGGGGGATGTCAATTGCTGAAGAGCCGTTTGGAAAGTGGAAATGTCCAGAGGCTCCGGCATTTATTGGCGTTATTGCTGGAGTATTGTATACTCCGTTAGATATTCCATTGTATAGACCGTTTGGTATACCATTGGATGTTTTATTTGTAGGGATAACTCCTGGCATGGTGTCTGAAACACTCGAAACACCTGATCTCAGACCATTTGTTCCTGGACCACTAGATCCATTCACAGGCTCAGGCTTCACTTCCTCTACCAATTCCTTCCAACTGGACCGAATCTCTTGAGTTCTGATCTCTCTGAAATCGGTCTGTGGATGTTCCATAGTTCCTTCCAGTCCCTCCAGTTTTACAGGAGGTTTAATCTTAACCCTCTCAGTAAGCTCAGCTAAAAATTCATAAACTTCCTCGAGTTGTTCCTCTGTATAATTAGTCAAGAAAGACCGGTCAGGAATTGGAACTATATCGTCATCATCTCCACGGACTTTAAGTCTACGAATACCCGTTTTAGGGTCTACAATGGGCGTTATCAAGAAATCCTTCAGCCCATAATCTGCCTCAATCAAAGAAAGACACACCAAGAACACTTTACCAGCTTTCCAAGCGTAGAAATACTTACGAGCAAGCTGGTTCAATGGCTTCAAAGCACCATAAAGTTTGGAAGTGAGTAAATCCAAACTGGCACGGAGAGTCTTGTCCATTCTTGGAGTGAACCGACCTTCCAACTGAGCCTTAGCTCGAGTATGAGAGAATCGATTCAGCGTAGCATAAAGAACTATACAACATTTATGAGAAAGGTACTCGATGACTGGGACGGCAGCATACTGGAAACCTTGGCCAATCAGGCAATCAGAATGCTCTACAATGTACGGGAACAGGTCTACGATCTCAATGGCTGTACTCAAAGTCTTACGGAAATAGTACAGAGCAGCTTGAGACTGAGCTTGAGATTCATAATGGGAGAAAAGATGATGCCAAACCACAAGCGTCACTGATTTCAGTGTGTAGAAAGCTATGATCGAAGCCAGTTTGTTGAACCGACGAATATGAATATCAGCAGAACTAAGAGAAGGTTTGGATCCTCCCAGACTCAGGTCAGGTTCATCGATTCCAAGTCCCGCATCTCCAGCTATAGTGGAATCTGCGGCTTCAGGATCCATTCTACAAATGTCCAGGAGCGAACCATACTTTTTAGCGATCAAATCATCAAGTTCGGTCACCATACTTACTAAATTACCCACCTTCTCTCTTTTGGAGATACTAAGGACCGCTTCCAATACCGCAGTCACCTTGTCATTGAGACAAATGGCATCACAAAATACGGTCCACGACAGTTTATCAAGTTTCAAACTAGTCGTATTTCTAGATTTGGCCATTGGAAGCAGAGGAGGTTTAGTATCGTAAACTTCCAGCATCACAGAAGGTGGAGACCCTAAGACACACTTTTGATAACCGTCAAAAAGACGAATTCCGTACCATAATTTACGACGAAGATTAGCGGTCTGTGGAGACTGAGTTTTAGTGACTACAGGACATCTATTATCGGGGTCTCTATTGAGTCCCAAGGCAAGACCCATTTGAAGGATCATCCCATTGGCAATATGAGGACCATTTTCATAGAAATCTCCATTCTCCGGACAATATCGATCATAAAGTCTGAGAAGAAGAGTAGCTTGAAGAACCGATAAAGAATTACGAGTGAATATACCGAAATTAAAGAGATAGTAGTAGGCAGCCTTCATGATATTTGGGCTGGTCCTGTTGAGAAGAAGGTACCGTTCATCCCGAGTGAGATGGTGTTTGGACTCGTCCAAAAACATCAAACTAAGTCTGCTCATGGCCAGGACAAGAAGAGCCGTGATAGTGAACAGGTAATCTGAAGGTTTAGAGATATTGATGTCTTGGAAACGAGTTTCTGAATGGTCAAGTGGTCCAAGTAACATCTCGACTCTTTTATGGAACATAGACTCGTCCACATATGGAATAAATGGGTAACAATATTTAAAGAAACGATCTACTGAGAGCAGGAAGAGCTTTTTGGAGGGGAATATGAGAAGGACATCACGTTTGAATTGCAGGTGGATGTACTGTTGAGAAGAAGTGATCAAGAGATCTGCAAATACGTCTGTTTTATGGGATTCCATAGTGGCTTCAGCAGTTTGAGGTTCGTCGATATCGTTATCATATTCTCTGTCGATGGGATGTTTGTCTCCAGCTCTCAAATTGAGTCTCTCTTCGGATGATATGGTGTCCTTCATGAACTGACACTTCCCTTTATAGTCCTCCAGGGTTCTAAGGCCACCTAAACGGTTATTGATCTGATCTTCTGGGACATAGAAGGTCCAGAAATAGATATCTCGAGCTTTTAAAGTCAAATTCTTATTGAACCGGAGAACTTCTGGGAAATGAGAGTCTTTCTTACTAAGTTGGGATTGCAGAATGAGAAGCAAACACCAATTAATCTTGATAAATCTGTCTTTTTTAACAAATCCATTCCAATTGAACGGATTTACGTTCAAAATCGCTCCTTTGTTCACTTGAAGAGGGTTATAACCGTCGTAAAGTGAGATGGTCTCGTTGGTGTCTATGGCAGGATGACCTTCTGGGAGTTTTGCCCCAGTCCGACTTTCTTCATATCGTTTATTACTGTCGACAAGTCGTTTTCTTAAGGTCCTGATCTCTTGTTCAAGTAAATCTGTGTAGAGACGTTTGGAATCGACGTAAAAATATCCTGGTGTGTCACTAGGCTCGGCAGAATGTTCCACAGACCCTTCCAGTCCACTTTCCGGTGAAGCCGATTCCACCCGGAACTTACACCTTTCCTCCTGAGGGCCCTCAATAGCATCCATCCGGATCTCGATCCCATCTACCTCATTAGACCAGGTGAATTTCTCATAGGAGCAGGTGGCCTGACGTCCCAGCCTCACACAGTTGGAGCAAGGCCGTCCTTTGTCACACCGCACCTTCTTATTCCGGCAGTGGTTGCATGTTAAGACCACTCTCAGCCGTCTCTTCGATTTAAATACTTTGGATTTCTCGTCTAAAGCCGTGCTTGAAAAATTGTGAGCCTTCAGCATTGTATCTGTGGCTGTTTGGTCGGGGTTTTCCAGGTGATTAGATGAAAACATGACACCAGATGTATTAGCAGTCTCTTTTGGAGAGTTTCTAGATGGCCAACTCGATGTTTCCCGGCTGATTTCCAGTAAGATTCACTGTGGATTAAGGTTTCTGCGTGAGCTTAAATTTCGACACAGTTTATTATTATGAGATGACTAAGCGCGTGCATATTACGAATTTTAGCGGGGAGGGGGGGAAGAACTTTAAAGTTTAAATAGGGGGGAGTATTTATTCGATGATCAGTTTTCTCTTTTTGACCTTTTTCTTTGGTTTTTCTGGGTTTGATGGATCGATGGACTCGGTAGTAGTCTTCTTCTTCTTCTTTTTCTTTTTCTTCTCTTCAGTAGGAGGAATATGTGTCTCCAGGAGTTCTTTTCTTAATTTTTCAACCTCGTATTCACCGAAAGTGGAGTCTTCCAGGTTTGAATCGGCCTTTAAGTCGAAACCGATCAATTGGGAGTCATCCATTTTGAATTTCAATTTGGTATGAGGGATCGAAGATTGGAGTGCAGGAGGAAGTGGGGAATGAGAACTTCTGGTATCCAGAGCCACGTCTTCCTCATCGATAATTGTCACCATCTGTTTTTGACGTAAATGTTTCTTCTTCTTTTTCTTTTTCAGGTCCGGAGCTGTCGAAGAAGACTCTGTTGGAGCTTTTGATGATGCTGCTTCACCATTAGAATCGGTAAATATATAGAACGGGTCATCCTTGAGCTCTTCAAGTCTTTCTTTACGACGTTTTTCGGCCTCTTCATCATCTATATCAATTAACAGATGTTTTTCTGAATCATCGGAGTCGACTTCGTTGGAAAATAAGTCATTATGAGTGTCTTCTTCACCGTAAGCCTCGAAATCTTCCACTTCTTCGTCAGAAAATCCATCCACCATCTCAGAAAGACTCAATAAATTGGAAAAGGCCGCCTCATTGATTGGTTCTTCCATATTGATTCCTTCAGGAATGGCAAGACGTTGTTGAAGACCCACTGCGATAGGTTTAAGTTCATACAGAGTGAAGAGTTGGGGTAAAGCCTGGGTTAAGAATAATGGAGGAGCCACATAACCTTGTAATTCCAGTTCCAGTTTAACTTTCAGTTGCTCTAAAGATTCTTTCAAGATTTTAAATAACTCAGAAAGCGTTATTGCTCGTTCTTGGGTCTCGAAATGGAACGAATATTGAAGTTTCTCAACCCATTTCAATACGTTTTCCAATAATTTGATGGAATCTTGGTAATAAGAAGGGGTCCATAACGAGAAATCTCCACTATCACGATTCAAAAACTTGATTATCAGTTTAAAGAGAGCTGAAATAAACGTTGGAAAGAGTTCATGGGAATTTGGAACCGATGAAAGATTGTTGAAAGTCGATTCTGAAGTCATGAATTTGATGATTTTAACCGATTCTTTGTCTTCTTCATCCTCTTCATCCTCATCTTCAAGTAAATCCTCCATATATTCAGAAATACACCATACACATTCACTCCACCAAAGTCCAGCTGGTAAAGTGTCATCAGTAACTACATCTATACAAGTCTCTACGATGCTACTGCGTATAGAAGGTGCTCTGAGTCCAAGTTGCAGCAATTGACGGCTGATTTGAAGCATTGTAGGCAAATCTTGTTGCATAAGATGCAAAAGATCCCTTAAAGTCGCCAAATACCAATCAAAATTAGGCACCAAAGAGAAATTCTTCATAGAGCAAATCTGAAGAATCTTCTTAGCTAATTCAAGCTTATATGTAAATGGTAAAGGTGAAATATTCGAAGGATTTTCATCGGCTAATTGTAATAATAATTGTGAAACAATGTCAACGATATTTTCACCATCTACAAGTCCATCTACGAGCTCTAAAGTCTTTGTCCTGAGGGTCAAATCATCCCCATTCAACCATTTAAGCATAAGAGCTTGGTGCTTTTTCACGAGCAGAGGATGGATATGAATAATCTTGAGAAATGCCAAGATACACACATATTTCAAATTTGGATCTTGCGCAAATTGATATTGGACTAATTGATCCACCATTTTGGTCGCAATAGTCACATTATCTGGATCAAGCATATCTCCAGTTAAAATACAGTTTATACATTCATAAATCAACGAACTCAGTTTTGTAGAATCCATTAAATTCACTACTGCGGGAAGAAGTTTCCTCTTTAAACGTGGTTCCACAAGAGAAAGTGAGGAAAAAAGCTTCAAAAGTCTAATTATCATCCAATTGTTACTTGAAGTGGTCAATAATTCGAAGAATCTTGGAGTCAATTCGACATAATTATTAGCATTTTTCTTCAGCAACTCACAAATCACATTTATGGTGGCACTAACCACAGAAATGTCTTCGGAATCATCCAATTTATCTACAAGACGATTATAATTTAATTTTAAAGACTCAGGGTACCGTAAGAACACTTTGTATGAAGCCAAAATGGCCTTCTTACGGATATAAGGCTTCGAATGTGAAAGCATTTTCATCAAATCATCAACCACATCTTGCAGTAATTCTCTAGTCACAATAGAAGACAAACAACTTATAGCCATTCCCACTTCTACATGGTTCAGAGAGGTGAGATCCTTCTTCAACAAGTTCGTCATCAACATCAACACATCATCATTATTCTCTCTTGAAAGTACTTGCATCAGAGCAAGGTATCCTATACGTTTTTGTTGGAATTTAGGCGAGGACATCACTTCCAAAATTTGAAAATTCATGAAGGGAAGGTCAAAGCCGTACATTTCAAGGTATGTGAGCTTCAAAATCGCCATTGATTTCAATTCCATATCGTTTGCTTTAAGTTCAGATCGACATTCCTCGATCGATTTCGTGAAAAATGCCGCCAATTTCGCCTTGTCTCCATTGTTTGACCGGATCCCTTTGATAAGATCGGAGAGAGACCTTTCGAAAGAGATACCGAACGGACGTAATCTCGACCGGAATTGCTCACTGGTGACGTCGACGAGTGACATAGTATCAAATGAGGCTAAATCGGGTCAAATCAGTTCAATTCACCTAGCTTTATAACTCAACACTTAACTCTCTTCCAAAGGAGAACTTGATGATCAATGGGTGGATGAGTTGGAGGTCGGAAATCTCAATTTTTTATATGAAAACAGTGGGGTTTTTTCGGTAATTCCTCACTCTGGGTGTCTACAATACACAATAACCTCGTTAATTCGACTCCTTTCCCTTAATTGCACCTAGCGCTATCACCTTCAAATCATCGGTGGTTTCCCACCGGTTGAGATTGTGAGAGAAAATGAAGAACTGATGGCGCGGTGGGTTTCGCATCGGGACACCAAATTTTTGGGAGACGCAGAGAATTTTACATCGGGACACCAAGTTTGGGGACGCGATGGAGAAGACACGAGAAGACGCGGAAGGTAGAAGTTTAGTGGAGAAGATCAGAGGTAGGTGCCCGGTCAGAGCGTTATAATTGGTGAAGTAGCGACATAATGAGCGTCCAGGCTTCAATCTCCCAGAAAGAATATCAAGAATTATGGGCGAAAACAGTCCATTCTCTTGCCACTATTTCCGACACTTTGAGGCTTCATTTCACCCCCAAATCGGTCCATATCTCGGCTATTAATACGACCAAGACTTCATTGCTCTCGGTTTCTTTCAATTCAGCCAAGTATTTCGCGGAATATAAGCTTCTAGATCATTCAACAGCTCTGGAAATTGATACTGCTTCCTCTGAAACCTCCTCTAAAGAGTCTGGTTTCAGTATTTTGGTGTCCTCTAAACTGCTCGATTTGATATTCAGGAATTACAGACTTGGGTCGGAGCAGAATGACACGGAAAGTTTTAAATTCACAATTAATGAAACCGCTCATAATAGTCGACTCAGTAGATCTAGGAATAAACTTTTCATAGAGATACAGACCGCTACTAATGTTCGTAAAACTTATAATTTCAGCTTCTCTAGATGTTTAGGAAGTGAATTGAAGATTAGTGGGGTTTATAGAGATCAGTTAATGGCACAATTGGCCAATTCTTCTGATAATACTCTGCCAGAATCGGATCGTGTTCACTATCTTATGCTAGAAACCTCTATTCTTAAGAATTTCCTAGAGATGTTCCCCCCAAATATAGAAGATTTCAAGCTTGAAGTGACACCTGAGTCTGAAAAATTGCATTTAGTCGGTTTTAATAAACAACAAGTACTGACTTCATCGGGAAATTTACCCAAAGAATCTCAACTGCTCCGACAACCAATGTCATTATCAATCGGACTCAGTTTAAATGACATATTAGGTGATAATTTCCATGATGAAAATGGGGATACCTCCTCTACAGGTAAAATGTCTGTCGTTTATCGATTGCGAGACTATAAAACGTTTATCTATCTTGTAAATTCGCTTAATTTCGGTGCAATCCTTGGAAAAAATAATAGCCGTGATCAACAGGTTCATCAGCAGCCTCAATATTTACAGAATTTCGTAGAAATTTTATTCACCAAACCAGGCTACCCAATTCTCTTCACTAGAAGATGTGAATTGCCTAATATTTATGATACGGTACCTGTTACTAATACTATGGATAATGTAAATGAGGATTTTGAGTTATTCAAGATTGAATTAATTCTTTTAAGTGATTATGAGGGTGATAATATTCAGATTAATAAGGTAAATGAATTGGTGATTCCAGATGTTCATATTGTGGAGGGAAAGCAAGAGGAGTCATTGTTTGTTAGTGATAAGAGAGAGCAGATCAATGCTTCGAATGTTGGTCTTGCAAATGTTGCACCTATCCATGATGCTCCTGTAAATGAATCTCCCGTGAATCCCCCTGTGATTGCCACTGCCTCTACCAATTCTGCCCCGTCTAAAACCCCCTTCACAAGAAGAAAATTCAATTTACGTCCCTTTGTCGAAAACTCAAATCCTAATCCTATCCCACAATCAAATTCAATTCTTGATGGCGCATTTTCAGCAATTAACAACGCTGGCCCATCCTCTCAAAGTGTACTGTGGGTCGACCAATATAATCGGCTGAATGAGGCCGGAGACGAGTTCTCCAAACGTCTGAAACTCACAAATGATCGGGAATCCCCAGATCCTGACCCAACTCAATCTTCAACTTCAGATGAACCTCTCGGGCCCACTCAAGGCATATTTAAAGTCCGTGGTCTTTTCGACTGATCTATATAAATCTCTATGCATTTCATTACCCCCTTTTTTCATAAAAGGTCGTGTGTTTCGGCCCAATCCGGTCATATCCATCCCGTAAACATAGTACATATGCAGAGGTGCTTTAGGTGTTACTGTCATTTCGATGTCCTTGTAGAGTTGACTGCTTCCAATGACCATAGCTGCGTATCCAATATCCAAGTTTTCATCTCCCCCTCCCCTCCGTATCTATTCCCTCTCATAATCCTTCTCTACCCCTCCTACTACTCTTCTTGGTGTAACGATGTTTCTGGATCATCCCTGCCCGTCCCCACCTTAAATCTCCTCTTCACGCCGCGCTCTCTGCATAAAAAAAAAGTCATCAAAATTTTTCCCACTAACTCAAAAGCAATAAGAATCCAATTGAAGAAGAAGGAGGTACAGTGGTAATACGAGTCACAATGTCTAACAAAGCAAGCAAATTCATCAACTTGGAGACTCTTTTCACTAAAGAAAATCTCAAATACGTTTTCACCACCCATTTCTGGGGTCCAGTATCCAACTTTGGTATTCCAATCGCTGCTGTTTTGGACTTGAAGAACAAGTCGCCTGAGGTTATCTCAGGTCCAATGACTGTTTCCTTGTGTCTTTATTCGGGTGTTTTCATGCGTTTCCTGTTAGCTGTTCAGCCAACTAACTACTTGTTGTTCGGATGTCACTTTGTCAATGAGGTTGCTCAATTGGGTCAATTGTACAGATTCACCCAGTACAACTACCTTGGAGGTAATGCTCTGGCTCTTCCACCTCTGGATGAGAAATAAGATGGAGATGTGCTTCCTTTAATAGGTTGACCATGAATTTGTAATGTTTGAATTAATGTGGGTTATATAGTCATATAAATACTATATTTATTGTTATGATACTACCAAAAATAGGAGAGTTCGACGTCTCGGCTCTTTTCTGTAATACTGTAATCGGTGTGAGTTGTGAATTGATCCCAAATCCAGCCCCAATTCTTCCTCCTTCCAATCTCTTATAACTCCCGAACTAACCGGTTCTCCCTTCAAAAACCTTAGGGGTCCTATATTGGTCGTGCACACGATCCCAAATTTAATTTAGCATATTACCAATTTTAATTTCGTTATTTGCTCATATGACAAATGTCCTGCATCGGCTGCAAGTTGCGCAACTCCCATATACAAAAAACAGCGGGACCGCTCTACTCGCGCAGCTGGCTTTTCCTCTGCAAGCTTCCAGAGCCTATTTCTTACATAGAGGTCATTCACTCTTGTCGGAGTAGCGATTAGCGTACAGGAGACGTCTTTAGCGATTTTTGCTTGTTAGGAGGGCATCCCTTGGCAAGCCAAGAATGTAGAGGGGTCTGGCAGGGTCAATAAAGCTTGTACTTATTGTAACCGAGGGGTCAGTCTTGGCCGAACTTGTGTCATTTTTAATCTGACTAACCTCTTACTACCCCCATGGCTCCTCTCTCACCACCCCCTCTAATCAGACCCCAGTTCTCCACATATTGGCTTCCCCTGTCTATTTAATCCGATGCCATCATCTTTAAACTTTTCTCATTCGCTACTTATTTCATATCTATGCAAGTTTGTTTCCCGCTGCATTTCATCTCACACCCCTTTTTTATTACTACCGGCATGAAATCTTTAAAAAAGAAATGTGGATGACTCTCGTACGCCTAAAATTTTTCACTTGTCAGGTAGTTTATAGGTAGAAATATATATATAGCGTGACACGTCTTCGTTCCTTGTAGCTACATGTGTATCGTTAGTTAGTCATGACTCAAATTGAAAAAGAACTTGTAGAGGCCAATACCAATTCCTCGAGCGCCAGCTCTGTCAACAAGGCTTATGAGCCAGTTGTCGATGAACCTGTGTACAAATTAGAAGTCAACAGCCGCACTGTGGCCAAGTACTTCCGTACCAGAGTTACCGACCTCATTCCTAGAAAACAAAAATTCAAGGACAATTTACACCAATTGAATATCTTCAAGCCATTGGGTGAAATTAACCGTAAGACATGGTTCTTCATTATGAGTGCCTTCTTCTCATTCACATGGGAACTGTTCGATTTCTTCACCGTCTCTTTGAATGTCAAAAAGATCCTGTTGGAATTTAACGTCTCCACCACCGATGTTACATATGGTATTATGTGTCTGTTATTGACTCGTACTGCAGGTGCCGTTATTTTCGGTATTGTAGGTGACAAGTATGGTAGAAAGCAGGCCTTCTTGTTCAACTTGGGTATGATGTGTGTCTTGGAAATTGGAACAGGTTTTGTCAAGACTTTCAAACAATTTTTGCTGGTCAGAGCTTTGTTCGGTTTGCTGCTTGGTGGTGTATTTGGTTCTGCTGCAGCTCAAACTTTTGACGATTGTCCTGCCCTGGCCAAAGACTTTATCGGTGGTTTCTTCCAACAAGGTTATACCTTTGGATATTTATTGGCTGTTGTTTTCACCAGAGCCATTGCCGACACCACTGAGAAATCTTGGAGAGCTGTTTTCTGGTTCGCTGCCGGTGTCTCTTTCCTCTTATTGGTCATCAGAGCCATTTTGCCAGAGACTGAAGCCTTCCTTGCTAGAAAAGAAGAAAGAAGAAAAGCCGCTGAAGCTGGTGTTCCAATGAACTCCATCGGTAGAGATTTGTGGGAATCTTTCAGAAATTACTGGTACATGATCGTTTACATGGTCCTCATGATGGTAGGATTCAATTATCTTTCTCATGGTACTCAAGATTTGTTCCCAACCATGCTTACCAACCAACTGGAATTCAGTGCTGACCGTTCCACCGTCACTAACTGTTTGGCCAACATTGGAGCTATCTGTGGTGGTTTAACTCTTCCACATTTGGCCACATTGACCAACAGAAGATTCGTCATGATCTGCAGTTGTTTGTGTGCTGCTTGTCTTATTTATCCATGGGGTTTCATTCACGACAATTCCATCAATGCCAGTGTCTTCTTCTTGCAATTCTTCATCCAAGGTGCTTGGGGATTAGTTCCATCTCATTTGAACCACTTGGCTCCAGACAAAAAAACCCACGCCTTCTACGTTGGTTTATCTTATCAATTGGGTAATATGGCAAGTAGTGCTTGTTCCACTATCGAGACCACCATCGGTGAGAGATTCCCAATCGTTTCCTCATCCGGTGCTACCGTCTTCGATTATGGTAGAGTCATGTCCATCCTTGTCGGTGCCGTCCTTGCATACTTAGTCTTAGTGCTTTTCTTAGGTCCTGAACAAAGACCTTCTCTGAACGCCACTAATGAAGAAGCTGAGATTTCATCTCAAATCGAAGACCAAAAGGTTTAAAGGTGTTATCTGTAATTGTAGACTGTTTAATTTTAATGTTAATGAATGCTTATTGATCTTTACTAACCCCTTAGCGTTTTACGAATATTCAATCACCCCCTCTTGTTTTTAGCATTTTATGAATAATCGTATTGTAGCAGTTTACGAAATTTTGATGAAAATCTCACTATAAATTTTTTACCTACAGAAGAAGATGAGAAGAGATGGAATAGCGAGGATATCAAGATGAGTTCAGGTAATAATGATGACTTTTTTCTGAATTTCAAGCTTCCCACGCATCTTCCGAATGCTATTCAAACTAATTCATCTCAAAAAAAAGAAAATATACCTGCTGTGCCAGCAACCCTTCCATCGGTTCCTGATCTTCCCTCGTCTTTACCATCGAAGCCGCCGGTTAATTCATGGTCCAGTAGTAGTGCCAGTTCAACTTTAGCATCTCTGGCGCTGAGATTACCATCTGTTTCCAGGACAAAAGTATTGCCACCATTGTCGAAGTCCAAGCTGCCTCAAAATGCAGTTCTAAAACAGGACCAGTTGGAGTCTCAATCTGATGCTCCAGATTCCGACCTACTAGACGACTCCGATGACCCTGTTCTGATCCCGGGAACCACAATTGTGTTACAAACAGATGAAGATATTCAGAAATGGATAGCCGAAAGAAAGAAAAACTGGCCATCGAAGAAGAGAATGGAGGAGAAACTGCAACTGCTCCTGCTGCAGAAAAGAAAGAGAGACGATGGTGATGATTCAGAGACGAATAACGACCATAAACGTCAGAAAAGATACTGCAAATTCTTCCTCAGAGGAAATTGTCGTAATAGCAAATGTCCTAATTTACATGAGACTCCTGCTGTCTCGGTCCGTCCTCTTCCCAACAACAAAATCGTCTACCATCATAACATTCCAATCAACATTCCAGACAGATTTGGGAAACCGTCCAACTTTGGAAAGTCATTGCACAGTTTAGTGGTCGAACATGATTACTACAAATATGAAAATACCAAGATCTTACAAGTCATCGATGCCCTTGTCAAGCTGGGACATATCAAACAAGACTACGATAGATTTAAATAACGACTAAATTGCATCCTATAAGTAATATTGAAATCCTGTAGGAGCAGCTGTCCTGATGCTGCTCTTGTCAACCTGCTGCGAACCGGCAGCTAACCATTTCCAATCCTAGCCCGAACGAATAAACACCACTGAAATAATAAAAAATAACAAAAACAAATAAAAACCGCTTATAAAGTTGATCCAAGTTTGGCCAAACCTGAGAATGTCAAAAGCGAACCAACAGCCAGCCCTGCAACAACCAATCCGATATCTTTCTTCCAAGAAGATGCTGGTTCGGAGATTTTTCTGACCTTACGCTGAGGTTGATCGTCCTCTTCTTCTGAATCTTCGTCGTAACTGGATTCATCCGATGAGTCTTCTGAAGACTCCTCCGAGCTCTCTTCTGAACTTTCATCGTATTTCCGTTTGTTGGAGTTGAAGATATCTTCAATTTCACATATCATAGGAGGACATTCACCACAGTAAAGAAGCAGGTTTCCTTGTTCTTCACAAGAAGAACACGACAAATTCTCTTCCTCATCATCATTTTGCGAATCTTGTTGATAAATATGGTCATCTTCACTAGACTCAGCATCATCACTGTAAAGTAAATGAGCCAAAGTTGAAGCTTCTTCGGCAACTCCTGCAGCCAAATCGGAATCAGAATCATATTCGATAATAATCGATTCAGAATCGGTTGAAATCGATGAAGATGATTGACTTCCATTTGAATCTGAATCCGACGATGTCAAATCCAAAGATTCACTATCGGTCGATACTTCACCATCTTCTTCTTCACCCTCATAACTGAACGGAACAACAGCCACACCTTCTTCACTATCTTCAGATTTGGTCTTGAAAAGATAATCAATCTCCGGAGGTGAAGAATCTCCATCATCCTCTTCATCAAAGAACAGAGCATCCTCTTCACCGCCATTCTCAGAATCTATATGATCATAATACTCCAAAGTGGACAATCTCAAAACAGCAATCTGTCCTCTTGACTCAAGGAACTTCAATAAGACCCTAGTATGAGGGATAATATCATCGACACTAAGAATATCGGACGACTGCTGTTCTTTGGCCAATTCAACAGAAACACAAATCAAATCTCCAGATCTCAACAGAAATCCCTCAGTGGAATCAACCTTAGTGACAGTTGAATCAGAAATGACAAAAGTGCCGTGGCGAGAGTCAAGATCGTACAAATAGTAAGTGAAAGAAGCTCCATCCTCGGAGCCATCACCACCATCGCTATGATCCTCCATATAAACCACGATTTTGGCATGCTTCAGCGATAAGGTCTTGTTGTTGAAATAGAGACTGTCCTTAGCGCTGTGTCTTTCTGAAGAAAGGGATCCCGATGATCTCCCGATAATCAATTCTGCGATTTCGCCCCCGCGAAGAGCAGCTGTCTCAGCGTCGATATCGGCAAAAGAAATACGCCGAATTGGTTTGGCCTCATGATGCCTGTCTAAAAACTTATCGTAAAACTCCATCTGGTCTATCACTTGTCTCCTTCTATATTTATGTCCTTACCTCTTGTATCCTACCCCCTTTCCAAAGGCAAATTAATTAATTAAATTTGTAATTTTTTCTGCAGACGCCAAAAAGACATCCTTCCCGATGAGGAAGGAGATGATGGGGGGCGATGGGCAGGAGCTTGCGACTGGAAATTTGTATGGGGTGCACGACTTTGAATGATGGGAAGGGATTTATATGGTGTATGGCTTTATGTGGTGCACGATTTTGTGTGGATGGAATTTGTATAGTGCACGACTTGGAGGGAGATGGTAAATGAGTGAAGAGGGGTTAGAGGGGTCAGAGGAGAGCATTGAAGTTGAGATACGGGAAAACGGAGAATAAGTTGAACGGTGATAAGGAATACTCCGAATTAAAACTGGAGAAAGCAAGATTGAACTGCATAAAAGTCGATACCATTTGACTATCTCCGATCTAAAGAGGCGGAAATGAACTCAATTGATAAGGTAGGGCGGAAAAGCATGAGACAATTGAAGAACACAACTTGGTAAACACCATCTTCAAATATGATGGAGTTGCCTAATTCAGCATTACACCTTATCTTTCCACCACCACTATAACTCCAGGATATTTTACCTTGGCACTTCCGTTACTCGAAGAACATTGCTGTACACAGATAAACACTGCGTCTTACAAGGGCATTATCCCTTGGGAAAAAAGTGGATCAAATTTCCCAATTAGGAAACTTGAATCACCACTCGTTTTTTTGCGCTAAGAATACCTAATCTGATAAGGTAAACACTCAAATGGAGAGGTCAATTTCAAGATAAAGATGACTTGTTGAAGCCCAAGCCACTCTTGAAACTTGATCGTCCTCGACTGAATCTGAATTGACTAGTCAATAAAGTTGCTTTTTGCTTCGTTGTGTTCTTCCCCTAACATCCCCACCACAAAATATCCCTACTAACACCCATTCTTTTCGGAACGCGCCAGCACTCGTTTCTTTCCAAATCGTTATCGCTAACTGATAAGACTGGGCTTAAGCAGGAAAAAGAAGCTTAATCTGCAACGTTGGAAAGAATTATTCTGAAAAAAAACTAACCGCCCAGCCAATAGTGGCTTCCAATCGTAATTCCGAAAGTTTATTTGTCTGCATGTTGCAATCTTCCCGCAAGTACCTGCCTCTATTCTTAACATCATTGCGATTTAACTTGCCTGCAATGGTAACTTGTGTCACTTTGCAGCTAATCGACAATAGTCAGGAATATTTTTATGATTTGTCGATCGTTGCTTCTTATCCCTCGCTGCAAGATAGAGAGATAGCTTAAACTTTTCTATCATGCTCCTAGTTTAATATTATCTATTGGATCCCTTTTTTACCAGCTCAAAAAATTTTCCATCATCTTTCATCTTCGATGAGCTGGATAATATATATAGTTAAAGTATTCAGCACATTTTGAAATTTTTTAGGATATCATCGATTGTATCATCACAAGATCAACAATGTCCCTTTCAGCACAGCCAACTAAAGATCTCAGTATCCGTGTCACTGTCTCTAAGTATCGTGATCAAGCTCATGGTGAGCTTGACCCAACTCATGCTCTGAGTGATAATGAATTATTGGCTGCCATTGGTTATAAAGCCGAGTTAAAAAGACAATTTTCCACACTTCAAGTTTTTGGTGTTGCCTTCAGTATTATGGGTTTGTTACCATCTCAAGCTTCTGTCTTTTCACAAGCTTTGACTGGTGGTCCAGCTGGTATGATTTGGGGTTGGTTCACCGCTTCCTTCTTTGTTCTTCTTATCGGGTTGAGTATGGCTGAATTGGCCAGTGCCATGCCAACTAGTGGTGGTTTATACTACTGGTCTTGGTACTATGCTCCAGAAGGATGGAAGATCCCAATCTCTTATATTGTTGGTAATACCAACTCCGTTGCATTGGTCGCTGCTTTGTGTAGTGTTGACTATGGTTTTGCTAAGGAACTTTTGGCTGCCATTTACTTGGGTTATGATGGGGACTTTGAAGTCACCAATGCCAAGGCTTATGGTGTCTATGTTGCCTGTGTTGTTGCTCATATTATCATCACCTGTGCTTCCTCTCATGTTTGTTCCAGATTGCAAACTATTTCCATCACTTGTAACTCTTTGCTTGTCGTTTTCTTCCTCATTGTCTTACCTATTGGTACCAAAATCAACAGAGGAGGCTTCAATGATGGTCTGTATATGTTCGGAGACTATCAAAATCTTTCTGGATGGTCCAGTGATGGTTGGAATTTCATGACCAATGGTTTAATGCCTAGTGTTTGGACTATCGGAGCCTTTGACAGTTGTGTCCACATGAGTGAAGAGCTGAAAAATGCTGTCAAAAGTGTACCTATCGGTATCATCGGATCTATTTCTGCCTGTTTCAGTGTTGGTTTCTTCATCTTCATCCTGTGTGCTGCCTGTATGACCCAAGATTTAGACTCGATCATCTCCACCCCATCTGGTCAACCAATGGCTCAATTGATTTACGACTCTTTAGGAAAGAAATGGGCCATTGCCTTCATGGTTTTGATCCTGTTCTGTCAATTCTTGATGGGTCTGTCTATCTTGACTGCTATTTCCAGACAAATCTGGGCTTTCTCCAGAGATAACGGTTTACCAGGTTCCTCTTATATCAAGGTTGTCAACAAGAAGTTGTCCACACCTTTAAGAGCTGTCATCTTTGGTGGTGTATTGGCTATTGTCTTGGGTCTGTTGTGTTTGGTCGGTGAAAGTGCTGGTGCTACCCTGTTGTTCACTATGTATATCTGTGGTAACTACTTCCTGTGGGGGGTTCCAATTCTTCTTGCTAACACTACCGGTAAACATAAGGTTGTTAAAGGTCCTTTCAACTTAGGATTCATGTCTCCATTCGTTCATTGGACTGCTATAATCTTCATGTTGTATATCATCATTTCTGTCAACTTCCCAGCTGCTAGTACCGTCACCAAGGACTCCATGAACTATACTTGTGTCATTACCCCAGGTTTCATGATCTTTGCTGCTATCTATTACGCTGTCTACGGTAAGAAATACTTCCATGGTCCAGCCAAGAATGTCGACGATTACGAAGTTTACAAGGATGGTGACGAAATCCCAGATGGCCAGGAACTTATTGCTATCAACAGCGAGACTGGAGAGGAAATTTACGATGGCATAGAACAACGTCAAGATCTGTCCGACTCTAGCAGTCAAAAAGAAAAGGTCTAGGGTATTTAGCTCTTTTATTATGTGTTTTAGTTCGTTTTTGTATAGTTTGGATGTATTTTATTCCTATGAGTGGTTGTTTGTAGTTGATAGTCTTGAATTGATTTGGAGTTATTGGGGGGGTTCAATTGAAAAAAAATAGAAAAAGAATAATCAAAAAAAAAAAAGAGAACAGGTCGTACCCGGATTCGAACCGGGGTTGTTCGGATCAAAACCGAAAGTGATAACCACTACACTATACAACCAAATTCATATGAGAAAAAGTCTTTTGTTTTTTATATTGCGCATACATTGTAAATTGTACACGACCCATCACATTCATCTCTCATTAGTTCATCATTTACAAGGTTTCAATGATATAGCGTAAAATTAAAATATATAGCATCAATGGAAATCACCAGCTGCTTCCGACATCCAACATAAGACTCGGTGTCACGCAAATAAGGTCCTTTTTTATTCTCTTCATACCATTAGAATCCTCGTAATGAACACCAAGTTTGATATCTCCACCCCAGCCAAGTGGAGATGGGCCCCAAGTAGGCACAAAACATATAGCATCGTATCCACATACCTGTGTACATCTGTAGAAATACGACCAATTCAAGGTATCTATAAACTCATTTAAACTTTGGTACAGATGGACTATCGATTTGTGCAATGTTGGCTCCAATAGCAGGTTCTCATTATTATCGACATACCTATCTCTTAAAATAGACTCTCCAATCTGTAAAAGAGAGAATAACTGATCTACAAGTTCCTTCTGAACCTTAGTTACTGAGGCCCAGATCAAATAATCACTCTCAGATTGGATATTCTGGTAAGGATGAGCATAGTCCCATACCCACATGCTTAAAAGATCTTTCTGACGTTCCTCAGAGTTCAAATCATAGTGTCCATCACTATATCTTCTGAAGATATTGAAGGTCCAGGTGGTCAAATTTGATCCTAAAGTTCCTAAAATGTCCAATTGGGCTTCTATGTCACCAATTGACTGTTTTTCATTGTCGAATATTCTCTCGTACTCAGTCAAATAGTTGTTCATAGTTATGTTTAAGGTCATCAAAATAGGAGCAAACTTTGTGACAATTCTATGAGTTACTACTTCCCAATTTGTACTACTATATGGATCAAAAGATGGACCTCTAAGGATAGAGTCAATCTCTCCCAATATAGTCATGTTGACATCTTGGCTGATGTTATGGATACGACGGGTATATGGATCTGGAGAGACATAGGTCTTGTTAATTACGGTGACAAATTTGGAGAAATCCAAATGGATTCTTGGATCTCCATCATAAACATAAACTCCAGAGTATAAATGATCATAGCCAGCCATGATCTCGTAAATATCGAGAATTTGAGATCTCAGAGAACTCAAATCGTCTGAGCCTTCTTCACGTTTCAGTGGGGGGTGACTCTTTTCTTGTTCTTGCTCGTTCTCTTTCTGTTCTTCGACTGGTGCCTCAGCAGGGAAACCAATAAGCTCGGTAGCAGTTCCACTTAAAGTCAAGTTCTGGACCATTTCCAACTTGTCGAAGAAATCACAAATGATGATCTCAAATCCCACCTCTAATCTGATTACACCATCCAATTTACGGCCGTTTGAGTTTCCCCATTTACAAATTAAGTCAGCACCAGTATATTCGTCATAGTCGTCATAATCTGCTAATTGAGATAACAAGAATTGAGTGTCCATTTCACCAGTCGTGGTCTTTGCGGCAGAAGCACCTCCAAGGTAAAGAAGTTTATCCAATGGTTGTGTAACTCTGAATGTGAATAATGAAGAATTGGTGTTTCTGAATCCTGGCCATTTTGGACGCTTTCCGCCAAATGGAGGTTTTCCTTTTGGAGGGTGTCCATTTGGAGGATATCCATTTGGAGGCAGTTCACCATCTGGAGGTGGTGGCATCCCACCTCCCGGACCATCACTTGGACCATCCCCTGGACCACCTGGATGCTTCGTATCGTTACGTCCCGGCCATCCAGGGAAACGTCTCCCAGGTCTAGCTCTAGGGAAATGAGCAAAATTATAACTGAACTCATAGTCCATTGCAACCCAATCAAAACTTGGAGGAATCTCTCCATTTCTGTTAGAATGATAAAGGTATGTTCCTTCTGGAATATATGCTGGGAAAAAACTGACTCCAATAGGATTCAAATCGGCATTCTTTTGCTTGACCGCATTCTCGACTTCATTGAAAATGGCTGAAGAATTCACTAAATCCATCCGAGCATCCTCCAAGAACTGGTCCCAATTCTCCTTCGAAAGTGAGCTATATTTATCAAGAGCACTCTTCTTTGAAGATCCATCGCCCCAATGCTGGCCTGCCAAATGATAATCCCCTTTGTATCCATGGTCATGGGACTTCCACTGATAAGACAGTACTATAAAAGTCGCTAGTATAAGGTTCAAAAGAGCGCCAGCATAAAACAAGGTCTTGGCCTCGGGTAAACGATATCCATACACGTATACTCCGCCAGACACCTTGTTATCGTCTAAAAGAGAAGTATATCTCATTTTGTGCATCTCCTTCCAGATCTCGATCTCCTACTTTTGGTCCTTGTCTTTCAGATAGGGCGCTAATTATAGCCTTTTATATAGCGCGGGAAAAAATGCAGACTTAATTTCAATACCTAAGCCCGAAATTAATCGGCATGGTGAATAGAGAAGGAAGGATAGGGGAAGGAAGGGGAGATAATGATGTACATAAGATGCAGTGATAGGTGGGGTACGATGTAGGACGCGATTGTGTCACTTTATGGCCTTTTGTTGTGTCTTAGAATTAGTAATGTCTTACAATCTACTGACTAAAGTTAATTTAAGATTAGGCAGCTGTCGGCGATTAAGCACGGAGAGTAAACAAAGATTTAAAACTATATTTGAGTTGAAATGAAATAAAGATGGTGGGTTTGTGTTGTAGAGTCTAGTTAGAGTTATTCTTCTCCAAATATACTGTAATTATTAGTGGTATTTTCTTCTTTACTTCATCTCCGGTATCTCAAGGTGACGTACATGCCGAATTTGGAAAGCCGACCGATAAATCTGATTGGCTGGTTTTTGTTCTGGCAATGCCCATCCCCGGAACGGCGGTTCTGATAAATTGCTAAGCAATAATTTTTCAAGATAATTTTAGCAAATTATCAAATACATCATTTTGTATGAGAAAAAAGATATATTTTATATAGTTTGAGATTAAAATGAAGTGTTATTCAGAACAGATACGAATGGATTCATGAATATCCGATCATTGTAATAAAATTAGATATTGAGAGTGTGATAATAAAACCGGGATATTATTTTGTTGACCGGGATAATGAATGATCTCTCAAGTCAGTGTACACAACGAGTAGAACCCAACCTTATGATCTCCACCATAATTTAAGTAATACCTCTATCCCGATTGTGACCCAACAAGCACTGAGTCATCACTGAATATGAGATTAATCATCTGATTAGCTACCCCTATTGGCTCATCTTTCCTAAATCAAGTCACTCGACCCCCTTTTTGCACCCAACATAACAAAATGTGTCACCCCTTTTGCAGTTGCGATGATTCACATAACATTGCCTATTTAGGAAGTAGTCATCGCAAAATCCCCGAGAAACAAAAAATATTTTTTGAATTTTTCAGCTGCATCGAGAGCGATGACTTGTGATATAAAGAGGGTCCAGTTCTCTAGGGTTTGGGGAAAAAAGGCCAGGAAACTTGAAATTGAAATGGCGTCAGGAGAATATCAAGAGAGTATGAGTGTATCGAAAGAAGAATCCGAAAGAGAGGATACTGTGTTGGATTTAGAGGGACAGAATGCAGGGCTGGAGAAAGAATTGGATAAAGTGTACAGGCATTTAGACTATCGGATTATCCCGCTGTTATGGTGTTTATATTTTTTGACATCGTTTGGATCTTCAGCATATGGAAATACTTTGACAATGAACTCTGCTGATGGTCATACCTTACCAATGACTTTGGGTTTAGGTAGCAAAGACCTTTCTACAGCTTCTGCATTGTGCTATGTTGGATACATCATATTTGATGTGCCTATGAACATTATGATGACCAGATTATCACCTCAGGTGTGGTTGTGTAGAATTGTCATGACTGTTGGTTTGGTCAATACTTGTTATTCGGCATTAACAAATGCTTCAGGTATCAAGGCAATCAGATTTATAAGCGGATTATGTGGAGCCGGAACTTGGCCAGGTTTGAGTTATTATATTTCGTTGTGGTATCCAAATCACCGTTCTGCCAAAAGAATTGGATACTATTTTACTGCTGCTCAGTTAAGTGCCTCACTGCTGGGTTTAGTGGCCGCTGGATTTCAGAAAATGGATATGGCTCGTGGTTTGGAAGGCTGGAAATGGTTGTTCATAGTTTATGGATCAGTAACTATTTGTGTAGGATTCTCTCTCTTATGGTGGTTGCCTGATAGACCAGCTCATTTAACTAGTTTCTCGTCGTGGAACAGCTCTTGGTCTATCACGAGATTCCTTGGCCAAAATAAACAGCCTTTGAATGCATACGAGACTGAATTACACAAGCGTGATATGATTAAACGTTATAAGAAGGTGGAATACGGTTGGATCGATGTGGCCAAGATTTTCTATGATGTCAGAATTTGGCCTTTAATTCTCATGTATTTCGGAGTGGTGGGAACTGGATTTGGTTTAGCCGTTTTTGGTACTACTCTTATCAAGGCCAATAATCCCAACTTGACTGGAATCGATGTTTCTTTATTATATGCACCAATTTGGTTATTCGACTTAGCACTGATATTGATCGTGACTCCAATTGCCGACAGGTATAGGAGATTGAGACCTGTTTTCTTTAGTCTTTCTACATTAATTATCATTGTAGGAATGTTAGTCACCACATATGCTCATGGTTGGAGTAGTTATGGTGGTTTGCTTATCGCTGGTTTCGGTTTAGGACCTACAGTACCAATTTGTATGGCATGGACTGCTGAGATCTTCTTCAAATCCCATGGAGATGTTGGTTGTGCTGTGAGTGCGGCTGTAGTTAGTGGGTTAGGTAATTTAGGAAGTGTCACAGCTACATACGCCTTATATTCTGGATGGCCAGCTGATGCACTGAGACTTTATCAATATTCCAATATGATGTTAATTGTCATGCTCGGTGTCAGCATAATTGCTTCTGCAGTTTGTTATTACATCCAAGACTACGGAACTGAGAAATTCGTGAAAGCAAGAGAGGCCGCTGAACTGGAGGACAATGAGGAGGTGGTATATAGGTAGGAATTTATTTAAAGACTGTAATCATTGATTCATACATACATATCGTCATCATCATTCGAAACTCTATTTAGCACCTTATCTTTACTCTTCAGGTACTCGATGGGATATCGTGTTTGTAGCTTAGCAGTAATCTTGGCCAGCTTTTTCTCACTTTTCTGAAGTTGACTAATCAATTCCGGTATCACATATCTCTCGCAATGTGCGACTTTCTCTCGATACTCTTTCAATAAGCTGTGCAATTCATCTATCCTTACGACTAATTCTTGTGTCTTGTTATTCAAGGAACCACTGAGCTGTGATTGCATGGCGACAGCTCTGTCCAATTCAAGGCTGCTTAAACTCGAGCTTAAAGATTTCATCAAGTATCCAACGGCATCAAATTTAGACTTTGTAAGACTCCTTGGGTCCTCATTATCAAGCTCTGAGTGATCGTGGTCCTCTTGATCTTCGTCTGATGAGGAGGAGGTTGTGTTGTGGAGGGAAGAATCCGAGGTATTCACGTCATAATATGACAGATTAACGGCAAATTCGGTCGAATTGATCGAAGGTGTCCTTGAATGAGATCTAGGTGGATCACTCATGTCGTCAATACTAACAGTAAGCCACTGTTTAACTAGCGTCATACTCTTTCTGTATATAATATCAAGCTTAGCAATTTACTAAAATTATACAAGAAAATTTGCCAGAGATAAATTAGCAATTTATTAATTATTTTGATTACCAATTATAGAAAGTACCTATTTAGGAACAGCTACGTTCTGACCATCAGCGGCACTACTTTCAAGGGCAGCAGCAACGATGGCCAAGTGGTGGTAGCAGTGGTCTGGGGATGAGATGATCTTAGACTTGTCATTTGAGCGGACCAGCTCGGCAAAGACCGAGAATTCCTTGTCCAAATTAAGATTTTCATCCTTAATCTCAACAATCTCTTTTTTAGATGGTCCACTATCTGGACCAATTTGAATCGAGATGTTACGAGTAACAGAAGGGGAGAAATCAAGCTTGATCGAACCGTTGTCCCCCATAATCTCAAAAGTGTTGGATTTGTCAGTGGCTCCGAACAGAGAACCGTAGGTGAAAGTACCAATGACACCAGACTTCATCTTGCAAGTAGAGTACATGATGTCGTCAGTTCCTGAAAGTTCACGGACTTGTTTGGTGTAGGCAGAAATACGGTCGACCTCACCCAAAACACCAGTCAAGAGAGCCAATTGGTGGACACCACCATCACTCAAGAAACCACCGATATGTTCTGGCTTCAATCTCCAACTAGTGCTCAAGTACTTGTTGGAGGTATTGAAAGGGCCGGTACTTTTGTAAGAAAAAGAGACAATGTTTCCAATAAGTGGCAATTTGCTCTTCAAAAGGTCAACAGCCTTGAAATAAGACCATTGCTCCAAAATGAAGACTGGCAATGAGGTGGAATTGGCCATCTCGACAATCTTCTTAGCTTGCTCCAAGTTGGCAGCGATTGGCTTCTCGAAACAGATGGGTTTGTTATGCTTAATGGCTAACAGCACCAGGTCAGCATTGAATTGAACTGGCAACAAAGCATCAATCACATCAACCTCTTCATCAGCGAAGATATCCTCCAAAGATTCATGGACTTTGGACTCAGAAATCCCCAGCAATTTGGCAAAGGCCACGGCCTTATCTTTACTTCTATTGTAACAAGCGGTGACGACGAAATCGTCACTCAATCTTTTTAAGGCTGGCAAATGGGAATCAGATGCAAAGATCCCAGTTCCGACAACTCCTACTCTCAATGGTTTGGCACACATATTTTCTTAATTCTTGACTTATATCGAGCTAATTATTCCGATCGATCTGTCCACCCCACGTATATTTATAGTGCAGATCTTGAGCTTTCCTGTTTTGGCAGGTTTCAGTTTCGGGCTTGCGCTTTCGAAGGACCCCTCTTTTCGGGACGCACGGTGCAAAAAAAACGGAAGGTCGATGCGTTATGCAGGAGCCTCTTTAGTCATTTTCCGAGGGGTGTTAGAGGCGTTGAGATATTTTTCCGGGGGTAAGTCATGTGATGTGGATGGGGTCCTATGGGGTCCTCACTCTGATTGCTATGCGGGATATAGGACCTATTTTTAGGATGTGCGGAGTTTTCACATTTGAGGCCTTTTTTTTTGCGGGGCAGCGCCGTGCGAAGCGAGTGGCATTTTGACACCTCGGATACAAACCGAAGAACTCATTACGGCTAAGATGTCGGTACGAGGAATGCGATAGGTGAATGCCAATACAAGTGGGAGTATCCTGAAAAGAAAAAATTAGTATGCAGATGTATTAAATAGCGTATAAGGTAATAATAATAAATGCTGGGGGTCATTAGGCCGATAACTTTTCAGCCTCGGCCATTTGCCTTTTCATGGCATCAAAACCGAATTGAGATCTCAGTCTAAGCGCAGGACCCCATTTTTCAAAGATCCAAGGAACAGGGACCATGACCAAAGCGATGAAACCAAAAATTGATGAGGCCCAACCGTTGCCAAGTCTCTCGTACATTTGGACGGTGAACAATGGGAAGACAGAAGCCATGAGGTAACGGGCAAGATTGTTGGCCAGTAACAGGGAGGCCACGTTCAAAGGAGGGTAGCTCATGGTGAAGTAGATCATGACGACGAAGAAGATCAAAACCAATGAGAATCCAAAGAAAACACCAGCAACTACTGGCACCATGTAGTGGACGTTTTCTCTAGCGGACCAACCTAACCAAAATAATGATGGGGGGAAGGAAACCGAGGCAATCTTGCAAATGATCAATCTTGACTCTGGAGTATGTACAAATGGTTCGCCATTCTTTCCCTTACGGCCTAAAGATCCGTCCGGATTCTTCTTGAAGAAGTATAATCTGTCGAACAGAATGAACAAAAATGTTCCGAGGAACAATCCTACACCGATACCTAAGAAGGGCAAACCGGAGACACCTAAATCCATACGGTAAGTACCACGGAAGATGACTGGGTAGGCTTCGAAGAACCCGAATAAGACAGCAAAGACAAAGGCGACGTAAATACTGAAGGCCATGACAATTGGCTCAACTACTAACATCTTCATAGGACGGAGTAAAGTGACAGTAATGATGAACTTGAAGAATGCAGAGGGTGGCATACTCAGACGGACCTTGATATTACGCTTCAAAGCTCTACGCTTCAAAAGTGTTGGTTTATAAGTTTCACCAGACAAAAGAACACATGGCAAGATAGCACCTGCGGCCATCAAGTTGACCCACATAGTCCATTTCCATCCCTTGTGTTCTGCAACGAAACCACCAATGACAGGACCAATGACAGGACCTAAGAATGGGGCCAAACAGAAGGTCGACATAGCCAAACCAATCATATCTGGACTCCAAACGTCGGAAATAGTACCTCCGGCAACCAGCATCAGTGGGGATGCAAAGAAACCGGCAAAGAAACGTAAGACCAAGATACTTCCAATGTTCTTTGAAAGACCAACACCCATAATAAACAACATGGAGATCGGTAATGATGAGACATAGACAACTTTACGGCCAAATAACTCAGATAAAGGTGCGGCAAACAGAGGACCAAGAGCCAAACCAACAAGGTATAAAGTTAATCCTACAAGGACCAATTCTTGAGAAGCACCAAACTCGAGCATGATATATGAGGTTCCCGAAACATACAAGGAGGAACCAAATGTGACGACAAGACAAATACCAGCAGCACTCATTGTGACGAACCATTTCTTTGCCTTGGACCAATTCTGAGGATTATCAGGATCAGTTGGAGAATCCCAATCCAATTCTGATATCAACACACCTTCTGCTTTATCATCTGTTGTCTTGTCCATGACTGGATGTTGAGAAGAATATGATGTCATGGCTCTTTCAAGATCACGTTCATAGTATTCAGATTGAGTACGTTCAATTCCATCATCTGGGAAGTAGTCTTCTTGTCTTGTATCATGTGAAAAATTGGACGAAACCTTCTTCAATTCGTTAGATTCTGTACCCTCAGTAGTTTGCGCCAGTCCCAGAGACGACGACGTGGTACTATCCAGTCCATGCTCGTATTCCCTCAGACCTTGTAATGTAGATACCTCATTAGCATCACTCTTCCCAGTATACAGACTGATCAGATCATCATCAGCATCGAGGGCAGACTGGAACCTAACAGCCTCATTGTCCTCACCTTCGTAATCACTGAGTTCATTCAACGATTCCAGAGGAGTCTCGTAGTCCGAAGTATTCACCGTAGTAAGTGTGGAGCGGGTAGCACTATGGGATAAATTCATATCCAGTAAATTGGGCGTTCCAAAAATATTGCCATTCACCTCTTCTTCGAGGTCTTTCTTGTGATCAACCATTGTGTATGTCACTTTAGTTGGTCCCCAAGCAGGATCTCCTCCAACGACGGAGCACCTGCACCTTTATATATTCCCCCCCTACTACTATTGTACTAAGTGAGGAAAAAAAGAAAGAAAAATTTTCCTATTCTTGCAAGCAAAAACAAACTTTCAGAGGAGCAACATGCATAAAAAACGGGGAGTGAGAGACAAATTACGGGTTTTTTAGTATGGATATCACTAATTTGTAGCGTGTCTGGGGCAGAGGCAGATGGGTGTTAATTGCGGGGCGTACGAGTTTAGGGGGATACCCGAGGAATGGTGGAAGAATAAACGAAGAAATTGAGGAAGATATCGAATAAGGTTCATTCGGAATTAAAACATCACCAGTCTTACCGAACTTTGATGCGCTCTCATAAACTGAACGGTACTCTCATATGTTCCATCCTCTCTCCAAAAAAATGTGCCTGCTTATTATTTAATTTTTTTTATAGCCGAATGATCTGGAAGACATAAGCTTGTTTTTTTTTCTTTAACAATTTTATTACCGAGATAACAAGGGGGGACGCTGAATGATTTACAGACTAGAAGAATCCGCTTTATTTGCCGAAATTGCTCTCACTTCGCCTCTCGGATACCTCAAGCTCACTCGCATTCGGATTCCTTTGCCGAACACCATTGCATTCCCCAAATGGGTCTCCATAGGGTCCTGACTATTTTTATAATGTCAAAACTATGACGTCTCTATTTATTATTCATCCTCGGTTATATTTTTGTAAAGCTTCAGATTCTCGTAGCCTCGGCAACAAATTTCAAAACCCATTTTTTCGTTTTAGCCTCTCGCTCAAAGATCGTCCATGTTCCATGACACTTTTTTTAATCTGCTCTGGTCTGAACCCCTTGCTGTGTCCTCTTTTCCTCTTTTCCTCTTTTCGTCTCTGGGGTTTCCCACACGACCACTCTTTCCATTCTTAGCAAATTATCACAAAAACTCTCCAGATCCTGCTTGTCCCTATCAGCTCTGTCTTAAAGTTTTTACAAGGAAAAATATGGTGAAATACGGAGGAAACGGCGTAGAGTTGATATTGGAAGGTAGAGAATTGCGGCGATGTCGTTCAACAAATCGTTCAATAACAACAGTAATAAGTTCATTTTGGGGACAACTTCCTTCAAATCGCTGCCATCGACTGGTGGACCCACAGTGAGTCTCAATAATGAGGACGATTTGGTGATAAAGAGCTCCGCCACCACCACCACCACCACTTCTATAGGTCTGGAGCCACTCGAGCCGAAGACCAACGACCCATTGATCGATTTATTAGTACAGATAGATGACTCTAAAGAATCTGTAAAGCCTGTTGAAGATGATGATGCTTCTTTGGACAGTGATAATGCAGATGACGATGCTCTTGTGGAGATGAGTGAGAAAAGAGCCGAGCCAATGGAGCATGGAAGTAGTAGTACCAATATGGTTGAAGATTTCGGTGCTAAGTCACAGGTGAATGAGTTGGAGATTCCACTGAAGGATGTTCAGGAAGATGTAGTGGAAGACCAGAAGGTTGTAGATGAGCCTCTTATTCAAATTGGAAGTGAGTCCAAGGAAGAGCCGGTTGAATTGATTGAACATAGTCGGTCACTGGATAGCCTGTCACTGCTGGAGGTGAAAGGGAATGATACACTTGAACTGGATCTGTTAATCGAAGGTACTGGTTCTTCTGTAGATGATTCACTGTCACTGTCACTGTCACTGTCACAACCTCAGCCACTGTCTCAGCCACTGTCACTGTCTCAGCCACAGTCCCAGCCACTGCCTCCACCTTCCCCAAACTCCCACTCGTCTACCCCCTTTGACTTCCAACAATTCCTCAAACAATTGAAATCCAAACAATGTGAACCCATCATTAAATACATAAAATCATTCATGAGACAATTCTCCTTGAAAAACTGGTCAATTGAAGAACAAACCAAATTAGTTAAAGACTTTGAAAGCTTCATCTATGAAAAATTCGTCGAGATCGAACAATTCCAGCATCTCTCACCCTCAGAACTGGATAATGTCAGAGAAGGATTCGAAAAATTGGTCATGTCACGATTATACACCCAGGTATTTTCTCCTCTGTTGGTGGAATCTCCTAAATTGACCAAATCACATAGAGAAGAATTGCTTCAAGATGTAAAGTTACTGGAAAATTACTTGAAGTTCCTGTGGATTGAGAATAAACACCTTGATATTCCTGATAGTGTGATGGAGAATGCCAAGTCGTTCATCGTGCTAAGTTCCAATGAAATTAACAAATTGAACAACTATAAATCCCCAAGGGATAAGATCATTTGCATTTTGAACTGTTGTAAAGTCATTTACGGATTATTGAGAAGACAAAAGGCCAAAGAGGAGAATGCCGACACTTTTGTACCATTATTAATTTATATCATCCTCAAGGCAAGGCCTAAACATTTGGTCTCTAATATTGGCTACATTGAGAGATTTAGAAATGAACAATTTTTGAGTGGTGAGGCTATGTACTATTTATCTTCGTTACAGTTGCTGGCTAATTTCATATTGAAGGTGACTCCCGATTTACTCACGATTGAAGAAGAGGAGTTTAACGAGAATGTTCTGAAACTGGAGCTGGAAATCAAGAAAAGAAAAGAAGCTGCTGCTGCTGCTACAGCATCTACACCTCCTAAATTCATATCTCCAATGCCTTTAATTGCTGGGAAATTCTCAAACGAAAGACTCCAAGACTTATCACCATCCCAAATTTTGGCTACTTCTGCATCTGCTGTTCAACACAAATTCGGTCAAATTTTCGCATCATCCCCATCCCCACCAGAAGCAGCTGAACCTCACGAGTCAGAGAACCAGATCCTCTCTCGTATCAAACAGATTTCTATCAGAGAGGAAGAAGAACGTCTGACTTCTACAAAGAAACATGAAGAAGTATTAGAAAATTTGAAGTCGATCTTCCCTCAAATTGAGGACGAAATCTTGAAAGACATCATAGTACTGAAAAATTACAATATAGGTGATTGTATTGACTCTTGTTTAGAATTACTGGGATGATACTCCCACCTTGTTACCTTTGTATAATTGACTAAATTCGGTACTTCCCTCGTCACAAGGTGGCATTTGTAACCAATTGTACTTATCAAACTTGTTCTCTCCCTCGATGATGTGGAAAGTGTAGGCGTATCTGCTCTTTTGACTGGTATTCTTCTCACTCTTATGAAGGACAGATCCGTGGATCAACACTAAGGTACCTTTTGGGATCTCTACTGGTTTGAACGGAGTTGGATCATCCCTCTTCTCATTGTCCAGTGTTTCGTCTTCCTTGGTTTTGTACAACTTTTCACCTTCTTCAGTATTGATGAAGGTGGTCCCACCATGCTCGAAATCCTTCACCATACGTTTGGTGACAGGTGTTGTCTTATGAGACCCAGGAACAAAACTAAGACACCCATTTTGTAATGTACAATCCTCCAAAGCGAACCAAAATCCAACAGCAGATAACGGCTCAGTGTACAAGAATGTGGAATCCTGATGAGAAGGAACCTTTCCTCCAATCTCCGGTTGCTTGAAGATCAACATGCTCTGCAAGATACGAGGATCTTTATAATTCAATTTACGGGCAATGCCCTGGATCCTCTTGTCAAATGAAAGCTTATAGTAGAAGTCATTCAACGAGTGGATGTTGTGGCCAATCTTATTAATCAGACGTTCCTTAGGCTTAACCAACTCTCCATCGTCACCAAACAGATCAACCTCGAAGAAAAATGATATCTTATCGGAACTATCCAAGAAGTATTTGTCCCCCACATGATTACTGCTATCCTCGGTAGTGACAAACTTGGTCATTGGGTGATCTTTAAGATCGAAATCGGCCAACATCTTCTTCAGCTCTGCCACCAGCAGATCGGCCTCCTCCGGGCTCAAGAAATCACGGATCGCAAGACAACCTTCCTCTTGGAATTGTTTCAACTGTTCTTCGCTCAATTCTTCAAACATTTTGACTATATTCTACACTACTAAGTTTACGAGACCTTGAGAGGATGTTACAAATACAAAAATTCGACTGGTCCGCTCCAGCTGAGTGATAAGGCCTGAGCAGGTTGGGCGGGTTTGGCAGCAGCCGCCTATGCCCTGCGCACCAGGCTAAGCGAGCCAACTCAAAAGAGAGACGATCAGATGAGAAATTGTGGGGGCAAAAAAATCAATAGAAATTGAGTCTACACAGCAATTCATATCTTATCACTTTACCAAGACTCTCACTATCTCTCATCCAAATATCCATATCTCACCTCCTTCTGCACTGACCTTATCACCCCACATTACCGATTTCCGAGCCTCCAAAAATTCCATCGGATCTGGTCCTTATCACTTTCCCAATTAGGAAACTCGCACGGACCCACTTCCCCTGCGCAGATAAGAAAAAACCCCTACCCAAAACAGAACTATCGCTTAGAAGGGGGAGACGACGACGACAGGTAGTAGAGATGGGACCTAAAAGAGTGAGAACCGTTGCTGGGAGTTGTTTGAAATGCAAGCAGAGACGTGTGAGATGCGATCTTCAAGAACCTTGTGAGAAATGTGTGAAAGGAAACTTTAACTGCACTTATAAACGACCTCTCCGATTTCAGATTTTCGAGCCAGGGCTCAGTGAAAGACAGGTGAAAACTGAGTCGCCAGAATTGGACGATCATCTGCTAGATCCCTCAGTAGATATAGTGGAATTTGATCACAAGTACTTTGAGACTGTGTTGGCACCAAAACTCACAATTTTCGGGAATTCCATGAAGATCCAAGAACTTTTAAAAGACCCATTGCTCTATAAATTTGTGGAAGTTGTGTCGAATGCTCATCAACTGTTTACTTTCAGTGATGATGTATCTATAGCGGTGGCTCAAACAAGCAGGGGACTGGCCATTGATCTGTTCAAAAACACGATAATGGTAGAGTTGAGTAATAAAAATAGTTTAAAGGTGCTATTTGCTGCTAGTGTTTTCTTGTGTCTTTTAGATGGGGTGATTTACCCCACAGGTCGTGATATCGCCGTGATGCATGTCAAGGGAGGGAGGGCAATTTTGCAGCAAATGGGAGATCTGGATAACCAGTTCCGTATCTTAGATGAACCCATGTCGTCTATGTTACTTTCATATTTTGCTACCACTGATTTGATCTATTGTAGCCTCACAAAGACTAGACCTTTTTATGACGCAGAGTTTTGGAATAAATTTGATAATCGTAAACTGTGGTGGGGGGTTATCTCCGCAGGGGACCCATTTTTAGAGGCCTTTGGAGTCCTTTCGAGGATTGCTCAGATATCTTCTAGTGATGACTCGGCTGTCACTGTCGCTGAATTGAGGTCTATCCATGAATATCTCAAAGAGAATGCGATAATTAATACTGTAGAACCATGGCTCGATTTCTGCTCCGCTTTCAACTACACTGCTCTAATTATATTTTATCGTACAGTTTATGGATTTGGTTTGGCGGATACCGCAGTCCAGGAAATGGTGGCTGCCTGTATTGAAAAGATTGGTAGCTTACAAGATGATCCTCTCCATCATTGCTTGTTATTTCCTCTTTTAGTAGCAGGATCTCATAGTTTATCGGAGAGCCAGCATGAAATTGTCAGGAAATCGGTCAATTCATGCTTTGAATTCTTGAATTTCGGCTCCGTTAAAGTTTTGCTTAGCTTCCTAGAGTCTACATGGACTTCAGAAGACCGCTCTGAACAATCCTGGACAGATTTGTTTGATTCGATATCCAAGACCGCATTCTTATTTTAAATTATATAATTTAATCAGATTTATACAGTTCAATTTCAATCTCAAATAACATTCCAGGAATCCCCAACTTGGTTACCCCGACACAGGTCCATGTAGGTTGATGATTTGGCATCCATTTCTTGAATTGCTCAACAAACGGCTCAAATTGAGCTTCCAAATCCATATGGTAACTTCTAACCGAGACGACATCGGCCCAGCCGCTTAACCCAGCAGATTTTAAATTCAATTCAACATTTTCAAATGCCAATTGAACTTGTTTCTCGAAATTTCCTTCATCCAAATTCCCATCTTTATCCCAACCACCTTGTCCCGAGCATCTAACAAATGGTCCAATCTTCACAGCCTGAGAGTAAGAGTATAATTTGTTATTCTCTTCACCGACACCGGGATAGTTTGAAAATACTGCAGCTCCAAAGGTCATTGTACAAATTATTAGGTAGGTCTAACCCTTCAGACGCCCTCTTCCCCGGAGCCCTCTCCCTCTAACCCCCTTATATATCTTCCCTCCTCATCTGGTCCCGTTTATTTTCCCAATCAGGAAACCATTATCTATGCCATCAACCCCCCTTCAGTTCTGCAGCGCTCATCACCCCCTTTGAACCCCTTCCTAAATAGCAGTTTACCCCAGAAAGCCCCTATTCCGCGCACTCCCCTTATCTCTCGTAAATGTAACAGCGGAAGCAACACTCGGCGGGCGGAATTTGCGTTTACCGCTAAAGCACATTCCCGATTAGGAAATAGATTTGCCCACATTTTTCAACCGACTCCCCCCCTATAAGAGGGGAGCATCTGCTGGATTGGAGGACCCAATTGAGAATTGACAAAGCTAACGACATGTCTTTATTTACCGAAATCACTTTGCCTAACGGCGTCAAGTATCAACAACCTTTGGGTATGTTCATTAACAATGAGTACGTCTTGCCAGCCAAGAAGACTTTGATCCCAGTCATCAACCCAGCTACTGAGGAGGAGATCACCCAAGTTTACGGTGCCACTGCCGAGGATATCGATGTTGCTGTTGCCGCTGCTAGATCCCTGTTCGAGAACCCAGAATGGTCCGAGTTGCCTGCTGTTGAACGTGGTGCTTTCCTCTACAAAATTGCCGAGTTGGTTTGGAGAGATCGTGAACTCATTGCCGCCATCGATGCCATGGACAACGGTAAGACTTATGCTGGTGCTCTTGAAGGTGATATGGATGAGAGTTACAATGTTTTCAAATACTACGCCGGATGGGCTGATAAGATCACCGGTAAAACCATTGAGACTTCTCCTCTGAAATTGGCTTACACTTTACAAGAGCCATTGGGTGTTTGTGCTCAGATCATCCCATGGAATTATCCATTCATGATGCTTGCTTGGAAAATTGCTCCGGCTCTTCTGTGTGGTAACACTGTTGTTTTGAAGGCTGCTGAGCAAACTCCATTGAGTTGTTTGTACTTCGGTAACTTGATCAAAGAAGCTGGTCTTCCTGCCGGTGTCGTCAACTTAATCACCGGTTACGGTAAGGACGCTGGTCTGCCATTGCTGGGTCATATGGGTGTTGACAAGGTTGCCTTCACCGGTTCTACTCTGACTGGTAAGCTGATCATGAAGGCTGCTGCCGATTCTAACTTGAAAAACGTCACTTTGGAATGTGGTGGTAAGAGTCCTTTGGTAGTCTTTGACGATGCCGACATCGATTTGGCTGTTGAATGGTCTCATGTTGGTATTTTCGAGAACCAAGGTGAAGTTTGTACCTCTACTTCTCGTATCTTGGTACAAGAAGGTATTTATGAGAAGTATATCGAGAAATTTGTCAACTATACCAAGGAGAGAGCCGTTATTGGAGATCCATTTGGTAAAGATACCATCCAAGGTGCTCAAGTTTCCAAGCAACAATTCGAAAAGGTCTTGGGTTACATCGAGGAAGGTAAGAAAGGTGGTGCTAAGGTCGCTTATGGAGGTCTGAAGGCTGCCGACAAGGGTTACTTCATTCAACCAACTATCTTCACCGACTGTACTCAAGATATGAAGATTATCCAAGAGGAGATCTTCGGTCCAGTCGTTGCTGTCTCCACTTTCAAGACAGTTGAAGAGGGTGTCAAGAAGCTGAATGATACTTCTTATGGTTTAGCTGCTGCTTTGTTCACCAAGGACATCACTAAAGCTCATAAGGTCGCTCTGAAGTTACAAGCTGGTATGGTCTGGATCAACTCTTCCCAAGATTCTCATTTCGGTATTCCTTTCGGTGGTTACAAGAGTTCTGGTATTGGAAGAGAGTTGGGATCTTATGCTCTTGATGCTTATACTCAAACTAAGGCTATCCATGTCAATTTGTCTTGTTAATGTTAATAAATGGATATCTGGGTGATTCTCTACGTAGATTTAGGCTGTGAATTCCCTATATAGGATTCAGCTGAACTGAGATGATTTATAATATCTGTTCTTATCGAGATCTTAAAGGTCGTGTATGATGCTCAAATTTCTTGATTAGGAAAACATATTGGATTTTCATTTCTGGATTACGTAATCCTCTGTCTCACTCTAAACTACAATTCAATAAAATTCAAACAGTATAATCATTAATATATAAAAACATGATAAATTTCTAACACCAGAAGCTGTAGACTCTGTAGTAGAATGGCTTGGAAGCAATGTAAGCCTTCTCTTCGGCAATTTCTTGCTTCAACAAGTCCAAATCAACTTCTCTTCTACCAGAATCCAAATCAAGATCCTTCAGCTTAATGTAAAGCTTCCAGTTTCTAGTCCAAAGCTTGTGACCAATGTAGAAGACCAAGACGACTGGAGCAGCCAAGTAAGATTGGAAGAAAGCAGAAGCGTCTGGAGATCCACCAAGTGGGAATAAGGCAACCCAGAATTGGGCAATCAAAACCAAAATGTTCAAGATAACACCGTAGTAAGAACCGTAGACACCACATTGAGAGGTGAAAGCCAATTCATTGGTGTCTCTACCTTGAACCTTCAAAGCATATCTGAATCTGATGTGAACCAAACAGATAGCAGTCCAGGTGAACAAAGAGGAAAGACCAGAAATAGCCAACAACCAGTTGAACATATCACCCTCGAAACTAGTCTCAGCAGTGAAAGCCAACAAACCGAACAGACAGGTGATAAGAATACCAACCAAAGGTCTACCACTTCTGTCAATGTAACCAACAAACTTTGGAGCTTGACCACAGTTGGACAAAGCAACAAGAGTTCTGGAACAAGCAAAGACAGCAGAGTTACCGACAGACAAAACGGCAACCATGATGACAACGTTGATAACACTTGGCAAACCAGAAATACCAGCTCTGGTGATGGCAAGGACGAATGGAGAGGCACTGGCATCGACAGAAGAAGATCCAATCAACTTCTCATCGGTGTATGGAACCAACAAACCAATCAAGGTCAAAGAGATGATGTAGAACAAGGTAATTCTCCAGAAAACTTGCTTGGTAGCCTTTGGTAAAGACTTTCTTGGGTTAGCAGTTTCGGCAGCAGCCAAACCACACAACTCGGTACCCAGGAAACTGAAAGCAGCAGTGACGAAAACGGTACAAACACCCTTGAAACCAGCAGCAAAGGCTCCTGGGTCGTGCCAGTATCTACCACCAAGGTAACCACCCTTTGGACCACCACCACAAACTAAGATAATACCCAAGATAATGAAACCGATAATGGCCAAAACCTTGATCAGAGAGAAGATGAACTCCAGCTCACCGTAACCACGAACACCAAACAAGTTGATAGAACAGATAAGAACGTAGAAGATGGCAACCCACAGGTCATGGTTGATAGTAGAATCCCAGTAGTTAATAGTAATAGAACAGGCAACCAATTCCAATGGCAAGACAATCAACCATTGTAACAGATAGTTCCAAGCCATGGCGAAACCAAAAGATGGGTCAATGAATCTAGTGTTATAAGAGACAAAGGAACCGGAAATTGGGAAAGTAACAGCCAATTCTCCCAAACATTGACAAACAGAGTACAACATGGTACCAATTAAAGACCAAGCAATCAAAAGAGCCAGTGGACCACCAGTTCTTAACAGAGAACCGGAACCAACGAACAAACCAGTACCGATAGAACCACCAATGGCAATCATTTGCAAATGTCTGTTCTTCAAGTTTCTGGCCAATGGAGCACGCAGAGTAGCAATAGCAGCTCTCTCTTCCAAAGAAAGGTTAGGGTCCAACTCTTCAACTTCAAAAGGCTTGAAAGTATCGAGGAAGCCCTTGAAACCACCTCTGGTTGGCTTCTCATTTTGAGTCAGGTCAACTTCACCGGTCTCGTAGACCAGGTAGTCTTCAGAGACTTGCTTCTTGTAGTCACCACTAGAATTTACAGAAGACATTTTCTAACAATTAATTGTTAATCAAAGATAAAAGAACAATTACAAACTCTGGGAATCATCACGTTATATATAATTCAGCGTTATCAGCATAATATGCAACATTGCATGATATCTTTTTATCATGATCAGTTTCAGGGATTCAAGGCACTTGGTAGGTGAGGAGATAAAAAAAAAGAAAAGAGTTCTCCATTGGATGCCTTACTGCAATACTTAAGATAAGATAACAACCAAGAAAAAACGGGTGCAAAAAAACTTATTCATGCCAATGTTTTATGTTATCAGTTGAAAACCCCCCTCCCTTCGTTGTGAGATGCGCTTAACAGAAGCAATTTTGTGTGTGAAAAAAAGAAAGAAAAAAATCTGGCAGAATCCGATGTGAACGGCATTAGGTTTACATTTTGGAGGTGCACTATGGAAAAAAAAAGAACTCATCTGCGAACTGAGTGGCTCTGCTTTGACTAAATCAAAGTCAGGCGACTAATCTTAAGGCGTTTCCTTAGGTAATAGTTTCGTGATAGTTTCCTATCCGTTATTTATCTCAATTGGATTAAGCCCCGGGCCCTCGGTCCTTGACACAACTGTGCACAGAGAGTGTTTTTTTTTCTTTTTCTTTTTCAGAGATGAGCTGGCGGAGATGAGCTGTGTGAGGGTGGTGGATAGTCAGCTTTCATTGAATGCCTTGAGCATGTCCAGATGACCCCTCTTATGTCCCTTTATGATCTAGTCAATTGTCATGTTTGCTGTAGATCTTCCTACTTTCTACTCGCCTATACTCGGTTGGCGCTGACTTACCCTTCTCGCCTTGTATGGCATTACAAAGTACTGATAATTGAATGTCTAAAAAAGAAACGACGCATACATTGCGCTTGGGAGAAATTTTTTTCCTTGTGTAAGGCATTATGGTATCAATGTGTGCGCGCTGTTCATTGGTTGATTTTTTTCTCCTTAGCGCTAACAGCAGCGATGAGCATATGCTTGCTTACTAAATTGGGTTATACCATATATGGAAATATGATCCGCGGATCTATTTTCTGCTAAGTTTTCTGAGAGTAAGAGGCATTTACAGAAATCCTTGTTAATCCTTATCTTTTTGTTTGCAGCAGTAGATTTGTACTAGTTATCTCTCCTAAAATGTGGTAATTATTGCATAAGACCCCTGGTTCTAATCTCTATGCTGAATAACAGAATCTCAATATCAGTGACCTTCGTTATGGAATTGCTTCGTCAGTGCCAAATGACCAACTGCTAGACTATATTGTTAAGAAAAATAGACAAGCTGCCGAGTTGAGTGCTTATAGAATTTATAGTAGTGTGTTAAATACAGAAATTGAGGGCCGTGCTTTTACTAACCCATGCAATCCTCTTACAATACATTGTTTTTGGTAACAAGCTAAAATAACGAAGGACAACCCTTTGCTTGATATCCTCCAGGGGAAGCAAAGCCTCTTCATTTTTAACCCTGTGAGACTAAAAAATTGCCCAATTACAAGCAGGGTTTATATTTGTGTAGTGTACACAATATCAATTTGATTCTTAATTGCCTAAGTTTGCAATGTCGATAATTGATTTTGCTATGGCTAATAAATTTCCTATTTGGGATGTCTCCTGAAGCTTAGTAAATGTCATCTGAATATAATCCTGATCTTACACCCTATCGAGAGATCCATCACTTTCAGGGATAATTAACGATGCTTAGAACAATTCTGAAATTGTTAAGGGCATTAATGAACCATTTATATTGATGTTGAGAGCTTCAATATTGATCATTTATTTGAGGGCCCTTCTTGGAATATTCCAAAGATCTCTTTCAAAAGTACTCGGGATAAAGTATATTTGATCCTATCCAAATTAAATGAGTAAAAAGTGGAATTGGAGTAAATACTGATTTAAGACCTTCATTTTGAGGTATAATTACTTGAATATTGAAGATCGTAAGTGCCAACTCATAAGCTGTTATTTTTTATGAGTTAATAAAGAACTTCTCTAATATCACTCAGTATGTCAGATAGCAGGGGTGTGAGAGCTTGTACTAAAAATATATATCTCCAAGAGATGATATTCTCCGAAATTTTACTCTTTCCGGTGGTTCTGTTGATATTCACTTAACTGAAATCCTGGTCCAATACCTTGAAGATAAAAGTTTTGGCTACATGATAATTTTGGAGTTCAAATAACCCTTGGAAAGTTTGTTCTTTCCCAGAAAATGTTGTGCAGATTCTTGTTTGATAACTTGGGAATCTTAGCGTCCTTTGTACAAGCTTGCAATGTATGTTTTTTTGATGCTTCCGATGAGCTTATAGACACGAAGAACAGCTATATGAATGGAAAACCAATGTCTTCTATTAATTTCATCTCTTTTGCCAAAGCATAATATTCTGTTCGACCTTATGACATACTTGTATACCCTGGAGCAGACTTCAGAATGAAACATTTCAGAAGTGAGTCTCCGATATCTACAAATTATACACTTTTTAGAACACATCTCTAATTCTGACGTCCTGGTACAATATTCATCCCTTCAACTATCTCTGAAGGTTGGTGGTCTTCTTTCAAATTGCGCCATAGTTCTAAATCTAGAAATAAAACCAAATGTAGATCTATGGATTTAACTGCTTAATGAGACATAGACTTGTTAGAAAAGCTCTGGGCCTTGCAAACAAATTTGTGTGAGTCATACTACTCAGATGTGAATTATTGGTTTGCCTTTGTCTTCAAGAAATGAACTGACTTCTTATCTTCCGCTTCAGCGGAGTCGACTCGTGATTAAGGAGGGTTTAACCCTTGTAGTTGGAATTCAGCTGAGACACTCTTCCCATAGCTTTCCAAAAGCTCTACAAAAATTGAAAGGGTCAAGACGCCTAAAAGGGTAAATAATTTGCCAAACGTGGCCATTAAGCCGTATGAAAATACTTTTTTAAAATCCCCAAAAGGTGTTGACAGCCAACTAAAACACGCTTTTTGTATAGATTTTTCTTATAGTACTCCGAAATAGGATAAAAAAAACCTATCATGTAAACAATCTCTGCTCACCGCCCAAAAAATAATTTTTCTATTCAAAAATTGCGTCCATAGAGTGCTCGCAAATGCATAAATTGTTTTCTGTCTTTGTGTTTCTTATCAAGCTTTCCAAACATGTCAAAAAAAAATGAGACAAGATAATAGATCTGCGTTTATCCAAACAGGTTAAAAAAAAATCCACACAAGATAATAGATCTGCGTTCATCCAAACAGGTTAAAAAAAATTCACACAAGATAATAGATCTGCGTTCATCCAAGAAGGGATAAATTTGGCACAGCACCCAATAATATATAAAGGTACCCCTTTCTAAGCCCCGTTCCAAAATCTGTGTCAATCAGATGATACATTTGACATACAAGCAGAAACATTGCATGAGATAAAAGCCTTCGCTTATTATATGAATTTAAACTAAACCACTGTTTGAAGCTAACACGGGATGGGGATGACATAACCATACACTGTGTAGGCGTTAGGTATATGAAACCATGGGTGCGAGATTGAAACTTTGGCTCTCTCACTCCTGAGCTGTATGGCATGGGGCTCATAAATTTATGACCTTGTGTATTGATATAAATATAGACTGGTGCCCGTGTCATTTTCTTATGCGAGCTCTAACTTATCAACAGCTAATTGAATTCGCAGAGATTTTGAAGATAACAATCATGTTTGGATTTCATGCATGCCTCAGAGGAATATTGATATTCCTCTTATTGCATGTTAATGTTTCCATGGCAGTCGAAAACCGAAATAACACGTTCGTAGTAAATCACTATGCTTGTGATATTGATGCTAAGCCACAGAATGCTGGATTCAGGGTAACCGCTTACAATTACCCTCAAAGGGCCACGAAGGGTGTCAACAATCCCACATATATGGCTTATGGCTACCAAAAATTGCCTGTTTATGGTGGGCGTCAGGGAGTCACAGATCCAACTTTTAATAACCAGGCATTGAAAGACAGGGAAAGTGAAGATTCATATACTAAAAAGGTCTATGGTATCACTGTCACCGAGCACCATTTTCTTGCCGAGTTGATGGGCTACTTTCATGCTACTGAAACTGGTTACTACCAGTTCAGATTGGACAAAATTGATGATGCAGTCATTATCCTCTTTGGTGAATATGCCTTCGACTGTTGCACAATGAATATTGATCAATCTCACAAAAAGAACTTCGATTATGTCTTCTACAACAGTAATGCAGGCGACTACGTCGATAGCAAGGGTGACTCATCAACTGACACCTGGTTGGCATCTGTTTACTTGGTGAAAGGTTATTACTATCCAATGAGAATTGTTTACCTGAATATTGGAAAGGGATCGTCTTTACTCTTTACAATGAAAAATCCGAAGGGTAAAACTATCAATTGGTCAAAATCTGTCACCAGCTTTACTTATATGAAAAAGAAAGACAAGATCTGCAATGACGTTGCCGTGCCGCTTCGTAAGACCACTGTCACTCGGCCTTGGAGCGGTGTGCATAGGACAACCACCACACACAGTACGACCTATACCCATGGAACAAAAATTGGTGAGATAGTGAGTGTCATCGTTAAGACGCCAACTCATAAGCCACACACTGTCACAATCACTAAGCCTTGGACTGGAACTCGTACTACCCGTACTACCAAGACTGCCCGTAATAAGGATAAGACTGTCATCGTTAAGACGCCAACTCATAAGCCACATACTGTAACAACCACTAAGCCTTGGACTGGAACTCGTACTACCCGTACCACCAAGACCGCACATAATAAAGATGTGACTGTCATAGTTAAGACGCCAACTCATAAGCCAATTACCACTACCACTACAGAGCCGTGGACTGGAACTGTTACATCCAGTACTACCACCACTGGCTCGAATGGAGATGTCACTGTTATTGTTGATACCCCAGCCTCAGCTCCGTTCACACTTACTAGAACTACAGCTTGGACAGGAAAGGTTAGATCTACCAATACCACTACTGATGAGCTTGGTGATGTGACTGTTATTGTTGAAACTCCAAAGAAGAAGAAACATACTACAACTACCACCGTTCCGTGGACAGGAAAGGTCAGATCTACCACCACGACCACCGGAAAAAAAGGTGGTGTCACCGTTATTGTTGAAACTCCAACTCATGATCCATCAACTATAACTACAACTGAACCATGGACTGGTACATACACTTCGTACACCACCACTACCGCTTCTAATGGTGATGTGACTGTTATTGTTGATACTCCCGCTTCTACTCCGTTCACTCTTACTAGAACTACACCTTGGACTGGAACCTTCACATCTACCACTACTACTACTGATGAGCTTGGTGATGTCACAGTTATTGTCGAGACTCCTACTGCTTCCGAGCCTGAGTCTTCTGAGGGTCCTTCCACTGTTACTACTACTAGTGGATGGACTGGTACCGAGACCTCAAGTACCAC
>BCGQ01000004.1:7248-37307 GCA_001599355.1 Nakazawaea peltata
CCAGTCCAAGGTTCAGTGGTAGTGGTAGTAATTGGCGTATGGGTTGGAGTTTCAATAATGACAGTGACATCACCGTCAGAAGCAGTGGTCGTTGTGGTCGACGTTACTGTACCAGTCCATGGCTCTGTGGTAGTGGTAGTGATCGGGACATCAGTTGGCGTCTCAATGATGACTGTTACTTCTCCGTCTGTTCCGGTAGTGGTAGTGGTGGATGTTCCACTACCTGTCCATGGTTCTGTAGTAGTAGTAGTCGAAGGTTCAAAGTTCAGTGAGCTACAAAGACTCTCTTCATCGGTATTTTTAAATTCATAAATCCATTCGTCATAGTTTGAAATGACCTTTTTAGAAGGGGTGGTAACAGTGAAATTCAATCTGGCTGCCCATCTTTCCAGGTTCACGTAAACGATCCTCATTGGGAAATAGTAACCAGACTCCAAGTAAATTGAACTTCTCATCGATGTGTATTCTTCCAGGTCAACGGTCTTCGTAGTGTAAAGCAAGTAGTCATTGGTTACATTAGAACTGATGACAAAGGCATCATCGGCACAACATTCAAATGCAGCCTCTGAACCAAAAAAGACCATAGCGGCATCATCTGCAACAAGCAATTTGAAGGTATAGTAACCTGATTCCTTTGCGTAAAAGTAGCCCTTCAACTCAGCAAGGAAATGGTTAATAGTCACCGGCACTCCATAGACATTTCTCATAAGAGTAGCACTGTCGTCATCTACCGTTACAGCGAATTGTGGATCAGTGACTCCAGTTATGTTGGAGGTCTTTTGATTACTAGTGTAACCAATAGCCATAAACGTTGGGTCAAAAAACGATTCTAAATCTTTATTTACGTACTCGTAAAATTGGACTGAAAATCCAGTTGCAATAGCAGATTCAGAAACGTCACAACCGTAACTGACTTGACTTTCGGTATTATTACCGGTAGAATCTGCTGCCAATACGGCCACAAGGAAGGTAAATATCTGTAAGCAATGAAGAAGCATAATCGTGTGTCGATTGTTGATGCCATGTTATTCAGATATCAGCGGTGATGGGGCGTCGTATTTATATTGCTCTTCGACAACATGGTATATCGATAGTTTCCTTAAAATGTTTGGACTTTATTTCAAACATCTGCCTCAGTGGGCGTTGTCACAAAGGACATATCATAGCTTGCTGTGTTTCGTTATTTGGGTCAGATCAAAAACATCGTTCATTGCTCTAAATGTTTGTGCGCGCAAGAGCTAAAAAATGTGTTTTTTCTCAAACTGATTTTGTACCACATACAACATCTTAGGGGAGATTGGAGATTCTTCTGCTTATTTATAACAAATCCTTCGACAAGGGATTTATGATGAAGCGGGGATGTGTCTAGCTTGTGATATTTATGACAACAATGATGAGACAGCCTCAGAAATGTAGTGTATGTTATTGCCACGGCATGCAACCAATCCCTGCGGAATTTCTGTTTTTTTTTTCGCACTGTGTTGAGAGCAAATAATCAATGAAACCATTTTTTTTTTACCCAAAAGGGGTGGTATGCTAACATGCTGACTCCGTTTGATAAACAGCTGTTATTTTTGCGCATTGAAACAGTCTTTTGGGCATATGTAATGGTCATGTGTCATTCTGAAAGTGGATATTAATTTGTGCGTAACGCTGGAATTCTTGGCTTTCTTTCCTGAAACGTAAGTTTTTGACAAGACATCTTCCCATTAGCCACAGGATCGCCGACATTTCTGTTAAAGAGCATACGTCATATACGTTTGTCTCAATTTTTTTTATGTAAAAGAGTTGAGTCACTAAAATAGTGGCTAGCTTAATCAAAAGTGCTTGTGGCATGGCTCATCTTGCGACCCGAAAAGGTGAAACGCTTTCAATAACTTGATGACTCCAGGCTTTCCGTAGAATAGCTTTTTATCCTTTTTTGGAACACAATCAGATAATAATGAATCTACGTAGGGTCTCAGAGCAATCCAAGATTAATCCTCGAAGAATCTAAGATCTCAAGATGCTCAAGACATTATGAAATTTGAGATGAGAAAAGCCAGACTGTCCACCACGAGGCCAGTTCTCTATCAGTGAAAGTCTTAAGATAATCCCTGTCTAAACTCAAAGTACTCTTGTTTCGTAAAAAAGGGGGTGAAACCAGATTCCTGTTTTTTTTTTTAAAATTTATCTTTCTATTTGTTAGTGAGAGCTGTTGAAGCAGTCGATCTCAAGCTTAGTATCTCGAGATTCCTATGCAGCGGACATTCCTGAGCTGCAAATGTGTAGCGTCAGATAATCTGAAGATGTAGATAGTGAATAATATTCATTTGGAAATTTCCAAAGAAAGAAGGTAGATTTGTATAAGAGATCTATCGTACAGCCTTAATTAATGACAATAAGAAGATGCTGCAGTAGTGTGAAGCCGCCGCAATATTGTCTGATTAACTGGGCAATCATAGAAATGAAGCCTAAGAACGCAAATAATTTCTACACACGAGTTTGTGGCATACTTATATATTAAATTAACTAAATCTACACTGGGTCCTTCACACAATAGCTATGGGAGAGCATTTTGTTAAATAAAAGAGATCAAAAAATAGGGGGCAACGAAGATTCAAATGAATCTCTTGATGATCTGAGAAAATCTGCTGTTTGGCTTGTCATCTTCTGATTCTGACAACTTTCTCTTCTTTGGCATTGGGAGCTTAATTGGGTTTTCTGTGGAGTCTTTGGCATCATCGGTCTTAGAGTCGTCGTCAGCCTTAACATCAACATCCTTTGGCTCTGGGGTCTTGTCCTCATCCTCAATACCTTGTTGCAGGAACAAGTTGTTTTGTTCGGTGATCTTTTCTGGCAGTTTCTTTGGCTCATCCTTCTTTTGAGATTCGTAAATGATGTTTCTGATCTCATCAGTGTTAAGCTTCTTACCCAGAGAGTCCTTCTTGGAACCTTCAGTCTCTGGAGAGTCATCGAACTCACCCAGCAGCAGCAGACTAGCAAGAGCAGCGGTAAGAGCCAGAGACAGGGCCAGAGATGGGTCAGCAGCAGCAGAGGCAGGATCAGCCTTCAAGGCAGCCAGAGCAGCGGCAGATGGAGAGGAAACACCATCCTCACCTTCTCTTCTGATCTTTTGTCTGATGTTATAGACTTTGTTCTTGAATTTTTTCAATTCTTGGCCAACCAAAGGTTCACCCAATTCTTGCTCAATCTCCTTTAATACCTGTTTCAACTTAATTGAGCGTACAACTTCTGGATCGTAGTATCTTTCCAACAATTCCATCTTGATACGACGCTGAGACTTTTCTCTCTCAATGACTGGGTGACTATGGTTGTGCTTGGATCTACCCAATATAACATGTCCTTTAGAACTACCATATCTGATCTTTAACAGGAAGTGGCAATCGTGCTCCTCGCATCGCAAGAAACCCTTGTGAGAATCAATACGGTAGTCCAAGTTCTCCTTTTGAATGCGTTCCTTCAAAGTCTTGATGCTATCGTAAACAGAGTCGGTCAAATTTGGATCCGAATAAAGGTAACGGTCGGCAGCCGAGGCGCCAACGGCACCTGGAACAACACTGGATTCTCTGCTGGAATCAACAACAGCAGCAGGGTCAGTCAGAGCAGCGGCAACTGCAACGGCGGAATGCAGTCCAATGTCAGACATCTCTTTTATATCCTATTAATATACACTATGAAATAACAACAACAAAATGAAAACAACAACAAAAACAATAAATGGCTGTTTATAATCTTAAAAGTATCAGTACAAACTCCAATCGATGAGATGGAATCAGAACGTTTCGTCTTAATGTCTGCTTAAAAATTATACTGGTCCACGAATTAGATTCGACTTGATCGATACAACTATGGATTGTCGTCTTGTTTTCGGTTTTGCTCAAATGAGATCAAAATCAACAAAGTTAGAGTTACTTCAAAAAAATCAAAAAAAGAAGGGAAAAATTTTTCCCAGTGAGGTTTTTCATAAATCGCGTTGGGTCAACGAAAATTAGGAGTGGAGGGGCGAATTAGTAGCGAAAATCGTGGGCAAAAGGGCAAGGCTAGTACTAAAGATAACCGTTTTGGGACGAAAAAGGACAACAAGAAAAATTTTCATTTTTTTGCTCTGGGCTCTAATTGGATGGATTTGATTCTTATGCAATATTTCTTGCCTTTTTCGTCATTTTTTCTGAGCGTAACTTCAGTAATTTACTCACGCTGCTGTTTGTGTACACAAAGGGGGGACGCCAATAGCTGAGTGCATACAAGGAGGGGATTAAACAGATAAGGGTGATCTTTATTGCATGTGAAGTGGAGAAGTAAGTGTGTAGGGATAGATTATAGTGGTTGAATATAGTGGTTGAATATAGTGGTTGCTTATAGTGGTTGCTTCTAATGTACTATAGTAGTTTATCTTACATAAATTGTCTGTCATTAATCATTTCTATATTATACATTATCTGTCGACTTTAAATATTCGTGGAGCGACTGGATCCGAGACCTCTTGGAAAGTCCTATTCGAGGCCTTTTGAAAGGCAGTATTGTAGTTGTTGCACAGAGATCCAGTAAAGAGTTTTGTTTTGTAGATTTGGAAAGAGGAGGTTTTGGTATGACTTCGGCCACGGAGGGCGGTGGCTCATCAACTACTTGCTTTTTCCCGTCCAAGCCAACATCCTCATTCTCTTTCAAAGGTCCTGCCTCTTGTTGTATCACAAAGGATGTTTTCTCTGTCACCACTTGAGAAGAGATCGCGTCAGTGGCGATTGGTGTAGGTAATAAATCAGTCGGTGATCTCTGATCTTTCTTATATCTATGAACATCCACTATTTCTCCAATATCCACATCGCTGTCCAGAATCTCTTCCTCTATTTCACCAATCAAATCGTCATCTTCGCTTTGCTCTCTGCTATTTGCCCCCCGTTTTCGCGCCGCAGGCCCTGAAACGATGATCAAGTCGTCCTCCTCGATATCATAAAACCTCCCCGGTCGTACCTTTACTGGCGACGACGGCACTTCCCATCTTGGCATCTTCCTAGTGTTCGCCCTAACAAGGATATCCTCCCACTTTCTACCCTCCAGCTTTCTACTGTTTACATCAGATGCTCCCTCGCGTCTTTTTTTCCTTTTTGGGACACCTGAGCGTGTCTCTGGGAGACGTGAAAAATCAGAAGAGGGTAATTTTTTATAGGGGAGAAGAGGATGGGGAATTGAGAAGAGAAGGTGAGTCGTAAAGGGTGTGAGGGGATGATTTATCATCTCTGAGTAGAAGGAGGTGGCTCATGGTAGAATTCATCATAAAAATGCATATTGTTCCTAACTGTTTTAAACATCTCGTGTCTTTGAGCGAATACTCTTAGGTTTGGGCGTGGATCTTGCGCTTGACAGCGGTTTTTAGCTGCTGTCATGCCAGTACCACCCAAGCCGGGATGCGAGGTATGGTGCAAGTAAACATCATAACACCAACACACCCAAGTGAACTGGAACCAAGACTGAGGTGATTACTCAAAATCTTGATTTCATGGCTTATAGCGGGTTGTCTTAAGAGGGGGGATGAGCAGAAGATAAGAATATGAAGAATGATGATCAGATTAGATTTTGTATCGAAAGAGAGCAGTGTTATGGCTACGAAAGGTGAGTATCCTTGATATTCACGTAAAAATCCATACCTGTCGTATCTCCGGGTGGGATTTCCCCACATCGTTGCAACTAATTCATACCTTGTGATATTTAACATGGTGCTGGTCTCGTTCTTTGTATTGTCTCCTGGAGAGTCCCCTCATTCCAAATCTTGAGATCGATGCTATCTCTAGAGTGTATACGTCGTTTGGAGTGATCCGCTTTTTGGTTTAAGTGACTTGTACGTTGTTCTTCGGAGCATTTCAAACTGTATACCCCAAAACTCTAAATTTCAAGAACAATTGGAAAGTTTCTACGATCAGGAAATATGTTAACAAAAGGATAATTCGAACTTGAGCCATTGGAAGTTAGGCAGAGACCACCTGTACTTGGTGAGAAGGAGTTAATAGTAGGAAATTCCATTTCAATTGGAATTGGCGCCGATTCACTAGTTGGATCTGCCTTCAATGCTCACTCTAATAAAATGAGGGGCATGTCGAAACTAACTTTTCCCTCTCCCAATGGTGTGTCTCCACCCAACTTCCTCCATCTGCCCATCCTTAACCCCTTTACGACCCCCATCTAATCTCTTCCCCATTTTCACTTTCCTTTTCGGTGCCTGATTCCTAAACAGGAAATTCTGAAAGTTTTCAGTCGGGTAACGAAGGGCGCAAGGGAAAACAAGCGCAATTTTCCGAAACGGGAATTATCCGCTTAGAATCAGCAGATTTCGCCTGAAAAAACTTGAGTCATCAGAAGGTAAGTATAGAACTAACATTGAAGTTGAGTAACTGAGTATAGACATCATGGAACAAGACAAGACCACCGAGAAGCCAATTATCTGTAAGTGGAGTTAGGGGTATTGTGGATGGATAATTACTAACTAATGAGATAGTCGCACCAAAGACTTATCAATATGACAAGGACTCTTTAGAGATCGATCAAGTTGATGAGGACCCAATCAAGCAGTTCACCAAATGGTTTGAGGAGCTGACCAATGATAAGGAAGAGTTATTACCTGAATGTTGTAACTTCTCTACTCTGGAGTTGCCTTCAGGTAGAGTCAGTTCCAGAATTGTTTTGTTCAAGGAGTTGGATCATAAGGGATTTGTCGTTTATTCCAATTGGGAATCGTCGAAGAAGGGTAAGCAAATCAAGAGTAACCCTCATCTGGCTATGACTTTCTTCTGGAAACGTTTGCAAAGACAATGTCGTATCGAAGGTGTCACCGAATTTGTCAGTAGAGAGACTTCTCAACGTTATTTCGATACCAGACCCCGTGGATCTAGAATTGGAGCATGGTCGTCTCCTCAAAGTTCTGTTATCAAGGGCAGAGAAGAATTCGAAGATGTTTACAAGAAGAAAGAAGAAGAATTCAAAGACCAAGAACAAGTCCCATGTCCAGAATTCTGGGGTGGATTGAGAATTGTCCCATTGGAAATCGAATTCTGGCAAGGAAGACCAAGTAGATTGCATGATAGAATCGTTTACCGTAGAGCATCGGAACATGACAAGTGGGAGATCGTTAGAATTGCTCCATAAAAACTACGCAGAGTCTGTAAGAAATCGTAATAAAAGGAAACTGCATCTATTTTAAATTACATAATGACACATTTGCATGAAGAGTCTTCGGATTTTGTAGGAGCTGGCTTAGATTGAGTCAGTCTAGCAGGCTTAGCCTCAGTAGCCTCAACAGCCTCAGCCTTGGCCTTAGAAGCATCAGCAGCAGCAGGAGTAGCAACCTCGGTGGTCTCAGAAGAGCTAGCACCTGTGAACTTGGCGACGGCCTGAACGAAAGTCTCACCTTGAAGCTTAGCCAGCTTCAATTCAACTTCAAGTGGTTGCCTAGAACCGTCAGTACCAGCAAGAGTTCCGGCACCCCATGGAGAACCACCACGGCTGGTCTCCATGTTACTCAACAATGGGTAAGCAGCACCGTAACCTAATGGGACGTAGATCATACCTTGATGAGCAACAAAGGAAAGGAAACTTCTGATAGTGGTTTCTTGACCACCACCCAAACCAGCAGTAGAGACAAAGGCACCGGCAAGCTTCTGATACAAAGCACCAGTAGCCCACAATTGACCCAGTTGATCAAAGAAGCTGAGAACTTGCAGAGGCAAATTACCGAATCTAGTTGGGAAACCGAACAAAATACCATCATAGTTGACAAGGTCTGCAACCTTGGCAATTGGGATAGAGCTATCCTTTGGAGGAGCGTGAATCATCAGTAAGACATCTTCACTCAAAGTCTCCGGAATTTGGAGCAAATCGACAGTGGCTCCAGCCAGTTCAGCACCGGCCTTGACCTCCTTGGCCATCGATAAGACGTGGCCATAAGTAGAATAGATAATGACAGCAATCTTCATTGTAGGTAAATAGATAGAATGTCGTCTGGAATTGAAACGGTTTTAATACAGGTGACAGGAAATGCTACGATGATCTGATATTTATAGAAAGGCTGAGGAACCCAATTGAATTTCGCCCTCTTTCTCTCTGAACAATATTAGTCTGCATGAAAATATGAGAAATTGTGGGACGGGTTGCATATTCATTACTAATTCTGGCCTAATAGAGTAGTTATAGTTTTTTCTTAGAAAAAACACATACAAAGAGAAAAACAATAGCTGAGTAGATTAAGACAGAACCGAAGCTGAAAAAACCGAAGCTGAAAAAACCGAAGCTGAAAGAACCGAAGGAAAAAGAAACGGAAACGAGGTTGGAGGGGAAAATGATGGGGATCTGTCATTGGAGGTTTGCCAGAGAAGGATGCCGATCATTGGAGCCTGACATCGATTATATAATCCAATTTTACCCAGTAAAGTTCAATTCCATTCAATTGGGTAAGTTATAGCCAGTGCGGTGCTTACCACGTTACCTCCGATCGATAACACCGTATAAATCGTGGGCTTGACGACCCAAACTAGTCATTACAAATATGTCTCGGAACATCTTTTCTTGCAGGAAAAAGTCTGAATTCTCTTAGTAAATTTTTAGTAATGCCAAAAATATGTGCGCAGTCTGCTTTCCGAAAAAATCGGTTATGCTGCGCTATCTATTGTTAGGTAATTCTTACTAAGTTAGTCTGCGGTGGACTCCCCCTCTTACAAATTTGTTTGTAATTGGGCTCCCACACCTATGGAATATTATGGAAACACCGTTTTCGGTAATATTTCAGAATCCATATTTAAGAGTAAGAGGATCCCCTGATTCTGAAATTGAGGCCTATCATTGACATTAATCAATACTTAAAAACACATACTACAAAAATGGCTCCAAAAGTTGCTATCATTATCTACTCCATGTACGGTCACATCGCCACCTTGGCTGAAGCTGAGAAGAAGGGTATCGAAGCTGCCGGTGGTGAGGCTAAGATTTTCCAAGTTGCAGAGACTTTGAGCGAGGAGGTCTTGCAAAAGATGTACGCTGCTCCAAAGCCAGACTACCCAATTGCTGACAACGACACCTTGACTTCTTACGATGCCATCTTGTTCGGTTTCCCAACCAGATTCGGTAACTTCCCACTGCAATTCAAGGCCTTCATCGATGCTACCGGTGGTTTGTGGGCTTCTGGTGCTTTGTACCAAAAGCCAGCTGGTATCTTTGTTTCCACTGGTTCTCCAGGTGGTGGACAAGAAACCACTGCTATTAACGCTTTGTCTACCTTGGTTCACCACGGTATGATCTACATCCCATTGGGTTACGGTCCAGCCTTCCCATATTTGTCTTCCTTCGATGAAATCCACGGTGGTTCTCCATGGGGTGCTGGTACTTTCGCTGGTGCAGATGGTTCTAAGAAGCCAAATGAAACCGAGTTGAAGATTGCCGAGACTCAAGGTGAGGCTTTCTACAAGGCTATCTCCAAGTTCTAAACTAGTTAGAAAATGATTCTATAAATCTTATGAATAAATTGGTTTTTTAAATTATGATATGTTGTAGTTGCCTAAGGTAGTTACAGAAGCTGATGAAGAGTTGTTCATTGAATCCGTAGGTCCATTGGATCTTATTTTGGAGTATTTCAACCCTAATTCCAATCTTATCAAGTTTAAATTTAGATTTCCCTGTCCGTTTATACTTTCTTGACCAAGTATCCAGCTTCAATTCACAACGTAGAACACCTTCTGTAGGAGAATTGACTTTAATATTCACAGATAAGAGTTGTTGCATCAATTGACCCAAATTTTTAGCCTCAAACGGGACAACATTTCGAGGAGTAGACCCAAGACAGATCTGATTATCTAATTTTACAATCCTCTCAGGTTTCAAAGACCATCCAATTACCCATCTTTGAGTTTTACCCTCGTTTATAGGCAACTTCACTATAAAATAGTTAGAGATTGAGTGATTTTGGAGTACTTGCGACAACTTATGACCGCTGGAAAGCTTCCCTATCAACGAAGTATACCAATTGTATGGATTTTTCACTAGACTTTCCTCTATCATTTTCGAGATGAAACCTACTTCTCCACCATCTTCGTGAATCAACTCATTTGGTAATGCTTTTAATTCTGTTACAGATCTCTGAACCTTGAGAGATGATAACAGTTTCATTTCTGTTTCAGATGAGTAGAATGGGGGGTTACATATGCTGACAGAATGGGAAATAGAGTTTAGATGATCAATATTTGGGAGAATATTCGTCTGAGCAGCAGCGTCTACTAACTCAATCTTCGCTTCAAGTCCGTTTAATTTAAGTACATTTTTCAGCGAGACCAATGAGTCCAGATTAATTTCTGACCCGACCATTGTCGTTAATGCAGGGAACAATCTTGCCAGCAAGATCAAATAAATGCAACAGAAACCAGTCCCAATATCAATGAGTACCTGGCTGATATCTTCACCTCGTAGTATCCCTAATTCCTCGATAAATCTCAAATACAGCACTCTGTTCAGAACTCTGGGGCAGAGATGATCTTCAGATATGGGCATCTCGAGGTCATAGTAATGACTCAAGATGCATTTGGTCAATTGCAGCACAGCCAAATGAGCAGTGAAATCAAATCCCCGCTCGTCAGACCAGAAGGCCTTGAGTTCTTCATATTTGGAGACCAATAACTCAATGTCATAACTTGGAGTCATCTCAGTGTCACACCATTTAAAGTTTCGTGTCAGTGCTTAAGCCGATGCTTAAGACTACGCAAGGAAAAAAAGTTTAAAACGAAAAAGGTTGAAATTTTTCACCAATTCCAGACGACAAGATATACTTGCTGGTAGCGAAATATAGGTGATAATGTCGGGAGTTTTGGACCAAATCATCTTGGAAGACGTTCAAAAGAACTGTCCACAATTCCTTATGGATTTCCACAAGTGCATGGCCCAACAAGACCCATCTCAGTGTGGTAAGGAACAGTTCGAGTTAAGTCAATGTGTCAGAGCCAAGGTGCCTTCTATCCAAAAGATCCAAACAGAATGCAAGAACGTCATGCTTCAGTACGAGACATGTTTAAGAACCACCGGAAAGGTCAGTGAATGTGCCGTACAATTGGAGGAACTCAGAAGCTGTGCTGAGAGCATGGTCGTCAAGAAATAGTTTAGCCGTGTATAAAGTTATGGGAATAGAGTATTATTTTATATTTATGTACAAGTTTATTTAAGCTTTTTAATTTCATTGTCATCGTCTTCAAGGTACTCCAGAGGCAGATCCTTGGCATAATATCCCAAAGTCTTCTTCAACTTTTCTGGGATTTCATCAAAAACGAGATCGTCGGTGGATTTACTGACCTCCATTAACTCCTCGATAGTAAATCTGTTGTCTTTGAAGATCTTCAAATGGTCCAGGATCAAATGTCTGTTCTTACAGCCGGGGCACTGTACAAGAACAGTTCCACCAGTGTAGGCTTGCTTAGAGATGGTATGTGAAGATCTGGTGGAGCACACAGTACAAGTGAACAGAAGCATCAACTCTTGCTTGAGTTCAGCTTGTAAGGGAGTTGATCCAGACACAGATCCGTTACCGTTCCCAGACCCATTTGACGATCCAACTCCGCTCCCAGCTCCACTGCCAGCTCCATTACCTGCTATACTTCCTTGAAATCTGCGACATATACGAACTGATGGTGGCAGTACAAGTCTTAAACCTTGTTTTCTAGTCAAAATAGCTCCAGATCTAACAAATGACCTCAACATCTTGCTTGGTATCAATACGGTTTCCAATACTTATCTTGAAAATGTTCCATCGAAGTTCCATCTCATCTTGAGCTTTTTAAAGTTTGAAACTTTTTTTTTCGTCAGTGTCATAATTTGCTGCAAGGTAGATTTAGACTGAGCAGAGAAAGTGTGTCACGGTGACAGTGTCATAGATAAAAAGCATTCCCATTCATTTTATACAAAACCTAGATCTTCTCAAGGTAACCTTGCTGGATTAAACGTTCAACGTCCAGCTGACGGACAAAGAATTGTGAATTCTTAGTCATATTGAAAACTCCATACTCGGTTTGAATTTCTCCTATATCTTTTAAGACGCGTACATCTATAAAAATATCCTGTGGTGGCTCCATAGAGCCATTCAAATCAATGTCAGTGTACTCTCCTCTGTAGTCAGATATTATTTGAGTGTAGTTACGATAATATTCCTGTTCATTATATGATAAGTTGTCCATCTGAAGTTTGGATAACTCCTGTCCCTGCCAGCAAAGCGAGTCCAATTTCGTCAGTCTTTCATGTTGATACAGCAAAAGGCATCTCTTATTACGTCTCATACTCAAATGGGTGATGAAAAGTTGACAATTCTTAATTCTATCTTCCTCCACACTTGAAGGCAGTTGTACTGCTCCCTCTACATTCCCCGCCAAGATATCTGCCTCTCTAGAAAGATCATTAGTCTCCCTCACTATCAGCTGTACCAAGTCTTCCTTATATAAGGGCAAGACGTCCAAGGGTTGGGATCTTTTCAGTTCCTGGACCAATTTCATAGCCAAATCACCGTACATCGTGACTTAATCTCTTGTTCTATCAGATTATCCCAAAATTAGTTCCCTTTGCTCTTCAGATCGCTCTCAAATCTTCCTGTCCTTCAACCGCTTCCCTTAACTTTCTAAACTCCCTCGGGAAATTTTGACGCGCCGTGAAAAATTCGGGGGGAGTTTCGGTAGGGTAAGTGATGGGGGGTTAAGAGACGAGGCGGGAGGAGCAACATTTGAGGGTGGAATTGAGATAAAAATGACAGGAAGGAGCTACTCGAGGAAAGGAATGTTGAAAGGAGTTCGCATGAACCGAGTAATGAAGACTCCTGAGCCGTTGTCGGACGATGAAATGCATATAAGCATAGTGGAAGAGCTGGAGATAGAGGAGGATGGGGGAGGACCGGGAATGACACAAGTGGCAGGTAAAACTAGAGGCAATTCAGTGGTTGCTAGTGAAATAAAAGAGGAATTAGGTTCATTAGAGGCGCCATTCCGCCCAAAAGTTGAGGGAAACGTTGCTACTGTTAGAGATTACCGTGCTATTAAAAGAGCACCTCTGGAAATTGATGCCTGGGACTTGATAGATGATATGGCTGAACCTAAAAAGGTGCGGCTTGTCACAAATTCTCCTCAGCAGAGCATGGAACATGAACAAACGGAAGATACGATCGTCGTGCCCGAGACGTACGAGAAAATGTACCAAAAATTGATCCAAACGACGCCTCGTAAAAAGAGTCTGCTTGAGATGTCACCATGCAGGAACACATCGGTACAGGGGACTCCTAAAGCTTCTCCAATACGGATCAATAGGAGAACTTACTCTGTAGTACGTAGTTTTCGTGAGGAAGTAGACCTTGACAACCAAGAGAATGATACAAGTACTGACAATGACAACGACGTACAAATTTACTCGGAAAATGAGCCTTCCCAACAATCTCCTTCGCTGAAAGTACAAGGACTCGGGCAATTGAGGCTGAATGGTTTAAATTTTAAGTTTGTAGAGAAGCTAGAGTTATTGGCCGAGGATCTAAAATATGGCAGCGAGTCTCTACAGAGACTTAGTTGTCTTGAATTTGTAAATCTGTTAGTATCAGATGTCGATTATCTTGAGTATGTCCTGAAAGTTGGTGTTCCTGATGTCATAATCGATACTTTGATAAATTGTAGAGGTGTTAATAGCGAAGATTTACATAAATGCTTGATCATATCACTGTCTGTCATAGGGAGTAAAAGTGAAAGACTTGTAGATCAACTTCAAAGCCATGTCAAGAAGATAAATCAGGATTTAGTTTCGTACAAGAATTTAGAATCTTTGAGTGGTTTTGAAGTTGGGAGAGAGTCATTCAGCTACTTTCGTTACAAATTCTTAAAAGAGTTTGGTCCTTGTATTGATTTGGATGTCGATGCAGTCTCATTGGACGGTGACAACTTGTTTGCTGATCTAAATTTTATTGAAAGTGTAATAGCACGAGATGCTGGTGCACCAATACCAGCTCAAATACTTGCTAAAGTGATAGAAATTGCATTGACCAATACAGAAGGGGAGATTCCTCTCAAATGTCAAATCGTGGCCCTCAAAGTGCTTATATCGTTGCCTCGGCCTGTCTTACAGAAAGAGCAGAATTTGTGTTCTCAGCTTTACTCCATAATCGAGAATCTTCTGTTATCTGACAAAGTATCAACCGAGCCTTTGCTCTCTACTGTTCTTCTCCTCCAATTAGGACTTCTGGTAGAGTTATCTGAGTCACTTGAGATCCCCAAAGACGTTCATTTGGTATCACAAATGGCTCCTATTTTCCTCAATCAAAATGATGATTTCCATATTCATCTGTTTGGATACATTTGTTTAATTCATGGAGTCAGAGAGGTCAATGATAAGCATGAGAACGTCTTTCTTGTCGAAGGATTATCCAGATTCCATGATGCAGTGGACGAACAGTCTCTCAAACTTCGTATCTCCGAAACCCTCAACCTCCTAAAATCAAACTAAGTCACCTATCTACGTCATCTACAATATTGTCATATAAATATATAATAATGCATATATCTTACAGGAAATTAAACTCACTACTGACCTGTTTGGCAGCCAACTTAGCCATCTTCAACATCTTAGTTCTAGGATCCTCTTTCTTAGGTTTACTACTCTTAGAAGATACACTATTACCACTGTTGATGTTCTTAGGAGTCTCTCTTAAACCGAAACTCTTTGCTAAATGTCCAAGATGTAAAGCTTTTACGTTGAAAATGCTTCTCTCGCTCGATAAATGGGTAGCATACAGTCTTACATGAGAGGTAAACCCTTGCTTAGCAAGATCCAACAGAGTAGAATCCTCCAACAACCATCTCTCTACATTCAAATGCCAGGTAGTAGCATCATAGTCCCAATTATCTTTCTTCTTAGGATCAGTACTTACGAAACCTTCTTTCAAAACTTGCTCGTAATGGATAGTTTGCAAACCAGAAGGATGACTCTTCCTAATATATTCTACATAACCTTCTTCCAGGCCAGGTAAAAGGAATAAGGCAGATTCACCACGAAGACCAGCTCTGGCAGTTCTACCAACTCTGTGTAAATGATCATCGACACTGAACAGCGGGTCATACTCTACAATGTTGGAGATATGGGGTAAATCCAAACCTCTAGAAGCCACATCAGTACAGAATAAGACAGTGTGCTTGCTCTTGGATTGGACAAACTTCTGTAAAGTGGAGGTTCTTACTTGTTGAGAGAGGGAACCGTGCAATTTGAAAAAGGCAATGTTAATGGCAGGTTCTTCAACTACAGGCTTTTCAGAGTCATCGTCCTGGGATTGTGTTTTTCTCAGAGCTCTTTCTTGAGCTTCAGTCAATTGTGGAGAATCCCTTGTGAAGACTTGATGATGAAACTCGACACTATCAGAACAAGAGAAGAATACCATAGTTCTAGTTTGATCTTCAGAGGCATTGATACGACTCAATAATGCATTCAACGAGACCAAACGTAATTTAGGAGGTACGATAATTACTTGTTGGGTTAATTGATCAGGAGCAACCAGATCTTCTAATTCTACGACACCCGACTCACCAGAGACGGTGACATTCTCGGCATTCTTCAACGAGATCTCACCCAACTTCTTAACATCATTCTTCATTGTGGCAGAACATAATACGTTGACTCTTCTAGTAGATGGTAAAGTAGAGTTATAACTGGAATGGAATTTCTGGGTCTTCTCCAATTTATCTAAGATCTTAGTGATGGTCTCTTCGAACCCAAGGTCCATTAAACGATCACCTTCATCCAACACCAAGTATCTAACCTCAGAAAGATCTAAAGACTCGGTATTTTCAATATGGTCTACTAATCTACCAGGAGTAGCTACTAAGATATTTACACCTTTACGAATTCTAGCCTTCTCACTCTTCTTCTTCTCACCACCAATGACGATCCCTGGCACGATTCTATGACAACAACGAGTCAATGTCTCTAAGACAGAGTAAATCTGTTGCAGTAACTCACGAGTTGGCACTAAAATCAACAGGAAGAGACCACTGTTTCTGGAGATCTCTCTATTGGACATCAACAGTTGGAAAATTGGCAAGACAAACGACAACGTCTTACCAGAACCTGTTTGGGCTTGTACAAACAAGTCACTACTACTATCAGTGGTACGATATAACAATCTAGGGATTACGGATCTTTGAATCTTGGTGGGCTTTAAGAATCTCAAATGTTGAGTCAAATGATTACTTAAATCTTTGTCCAAACCTAAACCTTCAAAAGTTGTGGCTTCAGTAGCAGCTAAAGGAGCATTGGAAGGAGCCAATTGCTCAAGCAGAGCACTTTCCAGTACTTTAAACTCTGGGTTAGACGTGAATAAAGACGACACATAACTGTTATTCATTCCTCCACCTTCACCACTCTTTTCTTTACCCAAACTTGGTCTTGGTCTTTTGTTTTCTCCACTGTTTGTGGAGCTGGCTGGGTCTGCACGTACTCTTTTCTTAACTTCAACACTATTGGATCCACTTTTCAGTGGTTCTTTAACCTTTTTACCCACGCCACCAGCACCTCCAGCTCCTCTTCCTCTATTTTGACTTACAAGTTGAGCTCTTCTACGTTCTTTCCATCTTCCACCAGTTACTTTGGTCAGAACTTTAGCAGGCCCAACAGAGGCCGTGCTGAAATTCATCAACATTCCATCTTCGTCGTCACTCATTTTTAGTCTAAGTGAACTCAATTCCAATTGAACCTGATAATCTTGGTGTCAGTGTCCGGTGTCAGTGTCTAGTGTCAGCGTCTAGCTCATCTCATCTGCAGAAAATTTTTTTCTCAGCAAAAACAAGGTTTGTGAAAAATTTTAAGGTTCACTTTACGCACAGACTTAAGGTAGAGAAATTATTAAAGAAATCTCAGTGATACGGAGATTTTCATCCCAAAGATCAATTTCAGCTCCAAAACCTACCCTCAACTTATCTCCCAGTGGTTAAAATGAGCTTGTTCGTGAGCGAGGAAGACGAGAAAGTGGCACACCAGCCCCAGAATACCACACAACCCCAAATAGATGACGACGACGTCATCATGGAAATCCCAGTCCATTTAGACTCAACTGTCACCCCCGGATCAACCTTGAACATCTTACAATATCCCAACAGAAAAAGCCGTGGTGATGTGCTCGCCGCCAAAATGAAGAAAGAAAGTGGAATCCTAGAGGTCGAGTTACCCGTAGATACATCGAGATTCTACGATTCCGACAAAGCTGGTGACTGGGGAGGAGTACTGAAACAAACCCTCTCTGGAGTGATGAAATCTCAAAGTGGGCTCTACTACATTGGTCAAATGAATGGAGATGGAGAAAGACTCACGTTACGTCCAGTTGACGGAACAGTCCAATTGCGTCCAGCTTTACGATACATCGACGAAGCTGCCACGATCAGCCGTCTGCAACTGCTGCATTCAAGAGCTTCTCATGCCGCAAGTACTTCCGATGACAGTAAAAAGAATGAGGTGAAGATGATCCAAATGACGGTGAAATCTTCGTCGGAACTGGCCCAACAACGTTTAGGAGGAGCTTTACAAGCATCTAAGAAACTGGACGATGAATTTTATGTGAATTATTCATGGCATGAGGGTGGTGAATCTACAGTCAGTGATGAGCTGACAGCTAACAAGACTTTGGTTTCAACTACGACCAATAATGAGTATCTTGATCTGTTATTTAAGGATACGATGACTGAGTAACCATCAGGTCGCCATTAGCATAGCCAGGTCGCCATTAGCCTGCCAGCTCAGCCAGCTCAGCCAGCTACCCCCTACATATCTTCCCTGTATATTACTAGTATATTACCTATCTAATCATACCAAATCTTAATCAACTCCTCACTAACTGCACTTGGTGTCAATACTCCCAAGTCCGTAATCAAAGCCGTAATATACTCATGAGATGTATAGTCAATCAACGGACTCAGCTCATCCTCAACTCCCTTACCCTGTGTCAAATTGATATCATCCGGTCCCAATGGGAACATTCTAACAAACTTATGAGACTCAGCAACTACATACAACGGTTTATTAGCGTTCTTCAGTAATACTCCAATCTGATACGATCCAATATGGTTTATAATTCCTCCACTTTCTGCCACACCTTCAGCTCCTACAAACACCTTATCAACTTTATGGATATAATAACCTACAGCCGAGTCATTGATCAAGGTGACTGGGATCTTCAACAGACGTAAAGACTCAGCCATCTCCCGTCCTTGACATGTAGGCATCAGCTCACACACAATGACCTTGAATCTGATGAACTTAGAAGCCGCAAGCGACAACAAATTCAATACAACTCTCGAATAAGAATGGATCAAGATGATATCCCCATCACGAATGAACGGTAACCCGATCTCGGCGATCTTCTCACGTGACAGCTTGGCTCTATTGACGAACAATTGTCCATTTGATACCAAATGAGTACGGCAGCTCTCCCAATCCGAGTACAAATGGGTGTTTCTGAACACAAATCTCATGAACAAATCACATCCAGCACTAAGAGAGATGTTATTTGGGATCGACTGTTTCAACAACTGGATTTGTTCGGTCAATAAAACTTGTAATTCACTGGAGGTCGAGGGTTGTTTGACCTTTAATAAGGTGACAAGCGACTCGATCAGAGCTACAGGCATGGTCATTTCTTTGTCCTCTTCGAGGAATTTTAAGTAAGTTTCTTTGATATTGAAGTCTGGGGAGTTAGTATGGGAGTCTACTGGAGGCATGGTGGTGACCCACAGACCAGCCTAGGAGGTGACCTGGTATGGGGTGTATTGGATGTGACCTGAGCTGTCGCATGAGGTGTGGCCTGTAGTCCTTGGTGACCTGTGATGACTCAGTAAACCACCAGGTAGTAACGCCAACGCTCGCCCGCCGTCACCCTCACCCACCCACTCATTAAAATCTCACTTACCTGTCATTTTGTCAACTATCTGAGTCTCTGTACCTTTGTATTCTCTTCTATAGTGACTGCTTATCTCTTCTCCGCTTCTGCTTCTGCTTGTCCGCTTCTGCTTGTCCTGTCCACTCTCTCTCTCTAATTGTCTTCCCTGCCAATTTCCCCTGCCAATTTCCCCTGCCAATTTCCACTTTTTCAGCTCATCGCTGAAAAATTTTCAAAGTGAGAGGTCCAACTGATGGTCAATATCCAGGTGATTACTCGAGGAAATGGAGATATTTATGAGATCACATTGTAGAACAATCGGTTTCGGTGTGTTTCAGAGTTTAAAGCTCGCGAAACCGCCGAGTTTTGACCATTTAACCCCCCTCCATTCAACTACCTCTTACTCTCCCACCCATCGATGCTACACTACTGGAGCTAAGACCAGCGGTAAGGTCAATGACTTGAGAAAACTAAGGAATATCGGTGTCATTCTGCATATCGATGCCGGAAAGACCACAACTACCGAAAGAATGCTTTACTACAGTGGAATTACAAAGAGAATTGGTAATGTAGATGAAGGAGATACTATGACCGACTATTTATCACAAGAAAGAGATAGAGGGATCACTATTCAGAGTGCTGCCGTGACAATCCCTTGGAATCTGCACAGAATCAATATTATAGACACTCCTGGTCATGCCGACTTCACTTTTGAAGTCATCAGATCTCTCAGAGTTCTCGACGGTGCCGTCACAATCTTAGATGCCGTCGCTGGTGTGGAACTGCAAACTGAGAAAGTTTGGAAACAGGCTGCCGACTTGGGTATTCCTAGAGTCGTATTTGTGAATAAGATGGATAGAGAAGGTGCTGGGTTTGGAAGAACTGTCAAGGAAGTCATCACCAAGTTGAATACCAAGGTGGTTTTAGTAAATGTTCCGTATTTTGTAGAAGATCCAAAGACCAGACAACAAATCTTCGTAGGGGTCGTCGATGTGTTCAATAAGAAGCTTTTGAAATGGAATGACTCTTCTAAAGGTGATGGTAAAGATGTCCAAGTGACTGATATCACCGAGGATACTCCAGAATTGTATGAAGAAGTGTATAAATGTAGAGAACAGCTGGTGGAAACTTTGGGTGAGATCGATGATCTGGTCGTCGATTCTTTCTTGGAATCTGATGAGGATTATATGGCTGTTCCCACCCATATTTTGAAACTGCTGTTACGTAGAGCCACTTTAGAGAATTATGCTTGTCCTGTTCTTTGTGGTGCATCCTTCAAAAACATCGCTGTTCAACCATTGATGGACTCAATTGTTGATTACTTGCCTTCTCCATTGGAGATTTCACCTCCTCAAGTTTCTAGTAGACTTGTGGCCACAAAGAAGTCAAAGGCTCAAAAATCAACTGATTCAAGCCCACTGCTGTCACAGCAGGTCACTTTGGACTCTGTGATTGACCCCGTTGAAGGCTGTATCATCAACAACAACAAGAATTTGACAGCTGCTTTGCTGTTCAAAGTAATTACTGATCCTAACAGAGGTATCATGGTCTTTGTCCGTGTCTACTCAGGTAAATTACAATCGAATTCTCATGTTCTCAACACGAAAGATGGAGAGTCGGTCAGAATCGGTAAGCTTTTGCTTATGATGGCTGACCAACCTCAGGATGTACCTGTCTTGGGTGAAGGAAGTATCGGAGTTATCACAGGAACTAATGGTGAGATCACTACTGGTGACACTTTACTTTGCAACAAGAATGGTAAGAGTAACGTTGCGGTAATTGAGAAAGCTGCCAAGTTGCATCCTATTCCTGTCCCACCTCTGGTCTTCTCTGTATCGTTAGAACCACAAACTGTAGGAGATACAAGGAAGATGGAAGAAAGCTTAAAGATTTTACTTCGGGAAGACCCGTCTTTAAAAACTCATATTGATGATGAGAGTGGTCAGACGATCTTGACTGGAATGGGTGAACTCCATTTGGACATCGCCGTAGACAGATTGACTAACGATTTAAAACTGAAAGTCCAAGTAGGTGAAGTAATGGTCACTTATAAAGAGAGTTACTTGGGTTCCCTGCCTACAAATGTATACGAGAAAGAGTTGGTTTCTTCTAAGGGAGATACCTATTCTGTATCTGTCTCTTTGGAATCTTTTGAAACTGATGTTGAAGAATACCTTGCAAGCAGCACTGGTGACGTTTACTATTTGTCTGACAACAATGCTGTAGTATTCGAGGAAGGATGTGACCCTGAATTTGTAGAAAAAGAGTTACTGAAAGAAGTTTGGAGTTTGAAAGTTCCGTACGAGAGAATACTAAAGAATATTGTGTCTGGATTACAAGCGTCGTTGAATATTGGTGGTCCTATCCTGAGACTTCCATTCCATTCCACCGTGATCAGAGTACACAGCTACGATTTCCCATCTGATACCGATAATGTAAAAGACTTGATTTCTTGCTCGAGATTACTGTTATTAGAATTGATCAAACAATACCCAGTCGAACAATTCACTTTCTTAGAACCTTTCATGTCGATTCAAGTCCATGTCAATGATAACGATTTAGGAAATGTTTCACAAGATTTGATGACCGCAAGAAAACTGATTATTCACTCCATTGATGATGACAGTATAGGAACAGAGCTCGACTCAACCTGGAGTCTCAAAGAAGCTCAAGACATGTATTTACCTAAAGATATCACTATGGAAAGATTCGATAGCTCTCAATCGATCAAGAAAATCATCAAACTGGAACTGCCATTAAAAGAAATGGTCGGGTATTTGACAAAATTAAGAAGCTTGACCAAGGGAACCGCTAATTATGATATGGTTTATCTTGGCATGAGACGTGTTGATAAGGACAGGCTTTCCAAGATTTTAGAATGATTCTGTATATTTTTTTATTTATTTCAAGTATTTTAAATCCGACACCCCTTGTAATATATGCACCCAGCAACCAAATCATCTATTATCGATTTCATCTACGCCCGACCGTAACAATCGCAGTACCGTTAACTAAGGTAGCAATCACCGGAAATAGCAACTTAGCCGTCCGCGGGTACAGTCCCTGCATTAGTCCGATATGAAAAAACTTACGTTCCCACGATCCCCCATCACCGCAGCTCAGCCTATTATTCGATCGACCGTTGGCCTATCGGTTCTATGCAGGTTGAAACTTTAAATGTATGTACAGCCCCTGTTTTCGTCGTCTCCGTTAGCCGCCGGAGAAACCGCGGATGGGTCGCAGCCGCGGCATCTTCCGATCCTTTCCCAATTAGGAAATCTTCCCTCGATAAGATAACGACCAACCTGAAACTTATATAAAGAGTTATCCGACGTCTGATTTCATCTCATCGCAGACCAGTAACACAAAAGAGAACAACAAATTCACACTAATATTCCAAGATGCTTTCTACTGTCACCGCTACTACCCCAGCTGAGAAGCTTACTTTGTCTGGTACCTCTACCAGACCAACTTTGAAGATCAGACCTTTAGAGGGAGCCGCCTTTGGTGCCACTGTCGAGTTGCCAGAAGGTATTACTGATCCTATGGATTTGGATGACGAACAATTTGCCGAGTTGAAGCTGGGTTTAATGAAGAACTTAGTTCTTGTCATCCCAGGCCAAAGAAACTTGCCTCCAAGATCTCAATACAATTTGACTAAGAGATTCGACCCAACTTGTGATGGAGGTTATGGTCACGACAGAAAGACTTTCCACAACAACAACTCCGTCTTAGCCAAGGATGGTAGATCCATGACCGACACTCCTGAAGTTATGATGGTCGGTAACTCTTTCTTCCCTAAAGGTTTCGAGCCAGGTATTGGTCAAGATGTCACTTTGGAACACCCAACTCATTTCACTTTCCACAAGAAGATCTTGAATGAGGAAGAGGTTGCTGCTGGTCAAACCAGATTCTTCAGATGGCACATCGATGCCGCTTTGTACGGTTTAAGTCCTCCAATGGTCACCACTTTGTTAGGTTGTGTCGTTCCATCTAAGCAAGAGAAGCAAAAGATCGTCTACGAAGACACCAAGGAAGAGTTGGAGTTGGTCAAAGGATCTACTCTGTTTGCTTCAGGTGCCACTGCTTTCGAATTATTGAGTGACGAAGAGAAGGAGTTTGCTCTTAACGCTACCGTTGTCTACGCTCCACATCCTTACATTTACATCAACAAAGCCAAGGCCACTTCCGATGGTTTGACCATGGAAAGTGAAGGTAAAGAAATCCCATTGGATGAGTTACCAGAGTGGGAAGAATCTAAGATCAAGAAATTACCTTTGGTATGGACTAACCCAGAGACCGGTGCTCCACATTTGCAGGTCCACGGATGCTGTGTCTACCAAGTCATTAACAACAAGACCGGGGAGGTCTTTGAGTTGGAAAAGGCCAGAGAACTCGTCCATAAGTTCATGAGACCTGCTATCTCTCCAGATAAGGTTTACTGCCATGCCTGGAATGAGGGAGATTTATGTATTTTCTTCAACAGAGGTGTATGGCATTCTGTTACTGGTGAATTTGCTGAGAATGAAAAGAGATTAATGCACCAATGTAATGTTGCCAGTGGTTTGGATCCTGAAAACTTGAACACCTCTGCCTAAATTGAGTAGAAATATATTATATATAATATTTAATGAGACCAAAAGATTTGTTATGATTGATTTAAGTTGTAGATTTTAGCACTCTTTGTTTGTGAAAATAGAGGACGGAGAGATAGAGATCAGATATTACACGATAACCACCATAGTTGATCTCTCTACCTTGTTAAATACCCAGCAAGGTATCAATTATTGAACTAAATTGGTTAATGGGGGTGTTTGAGCAGATTATTACAATTACTCGAGGTATCTTGACAACTTAAACATCATATGATGGACAGCTGACTTGATAACTCCTTAGTTACATCTAACTGAACTCTAAACGGTATTGAATCATTTGAAATTTCCCACTTTACTAAAATCTAATTGCTTTCAGTTCAATTCCAAATGGGGATACATTGTTAAGCAATTTCCAATCTCGTATCATTACCAGAATATTCGAGGAATTCTCCGGAATTCTCCTTTATTCGTATCATAAACCACTCTCGGTCCATAAATACTCCAATCCGAAACATGCCACCGCTGAAAACCTCTCAACTTCCCACGCCTCACCTTGAATGCATTGGGGCAAATCTATTTCTGACTTACCCAAAACAGCAGGACTGCAACCATGAAAAACTCAACCGATCCCGGTTATAAGGGTCTAGATTCCTGCAAGGGGATTGCTTTATGAAACCTTCAGATGATGTATCCCTGCTCTCCTCAACGTCTCCTCAAATGTTTTTGTGAAACCCCCCGAGGCGGCCTCATATGCACCGAAGCAAAATATCAATAATAATTATGCAGGTGTCGAACTTTGTTGCATACTTAGCTCGACGAGCAGATTACCACACATAAAAAATCAAAATACCGTTTATGGCAAGGCTTCAAAAATTTCAACCTACTTACGTTTAAAGCTTGCTCTCGAGGCACCCGCCTTACGTCCTTGTCCCTATTACAATAGAGATGCCACCGACTAAGAACCCGCCAAGAATTTCCTTCCAATGCGACTCAAAACAATCTGGAATATGCACGCGCTATTTTAAAGTTTCCCCTTCAGAAACCTTCTTTCGCATAAAAGTCTTCTAAATAAAGAAGGTGAAAAGTTTTGTCACATTTCACTGTGAGGAGGTTCCCGAATGCATGAATACTATTCCATAACAATTAGTTGCCCAAAAGCCATGTAGACTGACTCATTCTGCCTCATGGAGAAATACCAAAACAACGGGCCCGTGTCAACCTCACTGGGCAACCTCACGGGGGGTTTGAGGGTTATATAAAAGAGATGATCCGTCTTCCCTTCTCAGTTTTTCAAAGGTCGACGACTTCCTAGACCTCCTTATACGCAATATGAATCCTTCAGTATTGTATATGGTTTTAATGCTGTCCTCGGCTATGGCCGGCGGACAAAACTATTGGAATTGGAAAGGTGGTAACGGCGGTAAGGGTAACAATGAAGATTGCGACACTACCGAAGGCCACAAGACCAAGACCATTGGCGAGACTGATTGTGATACTACCACTAAAGGTCACGTCAAAACCAATGACATCACTACTGACTGTGATACCACCACTACTTGGGGAAACAATCTCCCAACTACTTTGAATACCCACACTAAGAACACTGGTACTACTGATTGTGATGACGACGATGACCATTGGGGTCATCACACCAATACTAAAGGTACTACTTGGGGTGTAACAACCGGTACTACTGATTGTGATGATGACCATACTGATGGTCATCACACCAAGACCAGGGGTACTACCACTTGGGGTTATCCAACCACCGACTGTGACGATGATCACACTGATGGCCATCACACTAAAACCAAAGATACCACTTGGGGTTATCCAACCACCGACTGTGATGATGACCACACTGATGGCCATCACACCAAAACTAAAGATACCACTTGGGGTTACCCAACAACTGATTGTGATGATGACCATACCGATGGACATCACACAAGAACTAAGACAAGACATACACCAACTACCGGTCCTGATTGTGATACTACTGAGACATGTACTGGTCCAGATTGTGAGGCTACCACTTTCTCTACCACTACACCAGTTACTACTGCATCAACTACTGAGCCTTGTACCGGACCAGACTGTGATATCACCACTCCAATTACTTCTGAGTCATCTACTGCTCCAGTAACCGAATCTTCTACATGTACTGGACCAGATTGTGAGACCACTACTTTGTCTACCACTATTCCAGTCACTACTTCCGAGACTTGCACTGGACCAGACTGTGAGATCACTACTCCAATTACATCTGAGTCTTCCACTGCCCCAGTTACCGAGTCTTCAACTTGTACTGGGCCAGATTGTGAAGTCACTACTCCAGTTACATCCGAGTCATCTACATGCACTGGACCAGATTGTGAAACTACTACTTTGTCCACTACTATTCCGGTAACAACATCGGAGACATGTACTGGACCAGACTGTAGCGAGACCACTCCAGTAACTTCTGAGTCTTCTACTTCTCCAGTTACCTCTGAGTCTACTGCTCCAGAAACTTCTGAGTCTTCTACTAGTCCAGTTACTTCTGAGTCTACTACTTCTCCAGTAACTTCTGAGTCTACCACTCCAGTTACCTCGGAATCTTCTACTTGCACTGGTCCAGATTGTGAAGCTACTACTCCAGCTACTTCTGAGTCTACTACTACTCCAGCTACTTCCGAGTCTACAGCTCCAGTCACCTCTGAGTCTACCACTCCAGTTACTTCTGAGTCTACTACTTGCACTGGTCCAGACTGCGAAGAGACTACTACTCCAGTAACTTCTGAGTCTACTACTCCAGTAACTTCTGAGTCTACTGCTCCAGAAACTTCCGAGTCCTCTACTTCTCCAGTCACCTCAGAGTCTACTACCCCAGTTACTTCTGAGTCCTCGACTTCTCCGGTTACCTCTGAGTCCACTACTTGCACCGGTCCAGATTGTGGTGAGACCACTCCAGTTACTTCTGAATCTTCAACTTCTCCAGTAACCTCTGAATCTACCACAACTAGTCCAGATTGCGATGAGACGACGACTCCAGCTACTACTTCTGAATCTTCGACTTCTCCAGTCACTTCCGGATCTTCTACTGCTCCAGAAACTTCTGAGTCTACTACTTGCACCGGTCCTGACTGCAGTGAGACCACTCCAGTAACTTCTGAGTCTTCAACTTCTCCAGTTACTTCAGAATCCTCTACTTCTCCAGTCACTTCCGGATCTTCTACTGCTCCAGAGACTTCTGAGTCTAGTACTCCAGCTACTTCTGAGTCTTCAACTTGTACCGGTCCAGACTGCAGTGAGACCACTCCAGCTACTTCTGAGTCCTCTACCCCTGTAACTTCTGAGTCTACGACTCCAGTTACCTCCGAGTCTACTACTTGCACTGGTCCAGATTGTGAGCAGACCACCCCAGCTACTACTTCTGAGTCCTCTACTTCTCCAGTAACTTCTGAGTCTACTGCTCCAGAAACTTCTGAGTCATCTACTAGTCCAGTAACTTCCGAGTCTACCACTCCAGTTACCTCGGAATCTACTGCTCCAGAGACTTCTGAGTCTTCTACTTCTCCAGCTACCTCTGAGTCTACTGCTCCAGAGACCTCGGAGTCTTCGACTACTCCAGTTACCACTGGACCATCGACTACTCCAGCTACTTCAGAATCGACCACTACCAGCCCAGATTGCGACGAGACTACTACTCCAGCTACTACTTCAGAAAGCTCCGAGTCTTCGACTTCTCCAGTTACTTCTGAGTCAACTGCTCCAGAGACTTCTGAGTCTTCTACTAGTCCAGAGACCTCAGAATCTTCTACTAGTCCAGTTACCTCTGAGTCCTCGACTTCTCCAGTAACTTCTGAGTCTTCCACTCCAGCTACCACTTCTGAGTCTTCTACTTGTACTGGTCCAGACTGTGAGCTGACTACTCCTGTTACCTCTGAGTCTTCTACTAGCCCAGTTACTTCAGGATCTTCGACTGCTCCAGAGACTTCTGAGTCTACTCCAGTCACCTCAGAATCTTCTACATGTACCGGTCCAGACTGTGGAGAGACTACTCCAGTTACTTCTGAGTCTACTACTTGTACTGGCCCAGATTGTGAGCTGACTACTCCAGCTACTACTGAGTCTTCGACTTCTCCAGTTACTACTCCAGTAACCTCTGAGTCTACTGTTCCAGAAACTACTCCAGTAACCTCTGAGTCTACTGTTCCAGTAACTTCTGAGTCATCTACTAGTCCAGTAACTTCTGAGTCTACTACTAGTCCAGTAACTTCTGAGTCTACTACTTCTCCAGTAACTTCTGAGTCCTCTACCCCAGTTACCTCAGAGTCCACTACATGCACTGGTCCGGACTGTGAACTGACTACTCCAGCTACATCTGAATCTACAACCTGTACTGGTCCTGACTGTGAGCTGACTACTCCAGGCTCCTCAGAATCTTCAACTACTCCTCTGACTTCTGAGACTACTACTACTCCAGATTGTGATGAGACAACTACTCCAGCTACCACTGAGTCCTCCACTTCTCCAGCAACTTCAGAGTCTTCTACTAGTCCAGTTACCTCAGAGTCATCTACTGCTCCAGAAACCTCGGAATCTTCGACTACTCCAATTACCTCTGAGTCCTCGACTTCTCCAGTCACATCTGAGTCTACTACTCCAGTCACCTCAGAATCTTCCACTTGTACTGGACCAGACTGTGAAGCTACAACTCCAGTAACTTCTGAGTCTTCTACTAGCCCAGTTACTTCAGGATCTTCGACTGCTCCAGTAACCTCTGAGTCTTCTACATGCACCGGTCCAGACTGTGAGGCATCTACTTCTCCAGTTACTTCCGAGTCTTCAACCTGTACTGGACCAGACTGCAGTGAGACCACTCCAGCTACTTCTGAGTCTTCGACTTCTCCAGTAACCTCTGAATCTACTACTACTAGTCCAGACTGTGACGAGACCACGACTCCAGCTACTACTTCGGAATCTTCGACTTCTCCAGTAACTTCTGAGTCGTCAACTTCCCCAGTTACTTCTGAGTCTACCGCTCCAGTTACCTCCGGATCTTCTACTGCTCCAGAGACTTCAGAATCTACTACTCCAGTTACATCTGAATCTTCCACATGCACTGGTCCAGACTGTGGGGCTACTACTCCAGTTACTTCTGACTCCACTACTCCAGTAACCTCTGAGTCTACCACTCCAGTTACTTCTGAGTCTAGTACTTGTACCGGTCCTGATTGTGGAGAGACTACTCCAGTAACTTCAGAGTCCTCGACCTCTCCAGTAACTTCCGAGTCTTCTACTAGCCCAGTTACCTCTGAATCTACTACCAGCCCAGCTACTTCTGAGTCGACTACTACCACTCCAGATTGTGATGAGACCACTACTACCCCAGTAACTTCTGAGTCATCTACTGCTCCAGAAACCTCGGAATCTTCGACTACTCCAGTTACCACTGGACCATCGACTACTCCAGCTACTTCTTCTGAGACATGCACTGGCCCAGACTGTGGACTGACTACTCCAGTCACTTCCGGATCTTCTACTGCTCCAGAAACCTCAGAGTCGTCAACTTCTCCAGTTACAACTCCTGGTACTTCTGAGTCGACCACTCCAGTTACCTCCGAGTCTTCTACTTGCACTGGTCCAGATTGTGAACTGACTACCCCAGTAACCTCTGAGTCCTCGACTTCTCCAGTTACTACCCCAGTCACATCTGAGTCCTCTACTGCTCCAGTAACTGAGTCTTCTACTTGCACTGGTCCAAACTGTGAGACCACTACTTTATCTACAACTATCCCAGTAACTACATCTGAGACTTGTACCGGACCAGACTGTGAGCTGACTACTCCAGCTACTACTGAGTCCTCGACTTCTCCAGCTACTACTCCAGCTACTACCGAGTCTTCAACCTGTACTGGTCCAGACTGTGAAGCTACAACTCCAGTTACCTCCGAGTCTTCTACTTCTCCAGTCACTTCTGAGTCAACTGCTCCAGTAACATCCGAGTCTACTACTTGCACTGGTCCAGATTGTGGAGCTACCACTCCAGCTACTACTTCTGAGTCTACCGCTCCAGCTACCTCCGAGTCTTCTACCTGTACCGGTCCAGACTGTGAACTGACTACTCCAGCTACTACTTCTGAGTCGACCACACCAGCTACCACCCCAGTAACTTCTGAGTCTTCTACCGCTCCAGTTACCGAGTCATCAACTTGCACTGGTCCAGACTGTGAACTGACTACTCCAGTCACTTCTGAGTCTTCTACTAGTCCAGTTACTACTCCAGCAACATCTGAGTCATCAACATGTACTGGTCCAGACTGTGGAGTTACAACTCCAATCACTTCTGAATCATCTACTGCTCCAGTCACTGAGTCTTCTACTTGTACCGGTCCAAACTGCGAAGCTACTACTCCAGTAACCTCTGAGTCGTCGACTGGTCCAGTTACTTCTGGATCATCTACTACTCCAGTCACTACTCCAGTCACCACTCCAGGTCATACTACTCCAGGTGGTCCAGATTGTGATACCACAACCACCCCAGTCACTACCCCAGGTCATACTACTCCAGGTGG